>CAHIKZ030000878.1:432500-500000 GCA_903632075.3 Acanthosepion pharaonis
TCGAGTTATTATTACATCTTCTTCTGATTGCTTTCACAGTTATAGGAAGTACAATTTACCGGAAAGTCAATACTGTCTTTATATTGTATTTTATAATCCCAACTTACCCGTCCAATGGAGATAAAACTGCCAGCCTCAGCATAAGCATTTTCAATGATTGCGCATGAAGATAAACGGGCAGATCCGGGATGTTTATTAAATGCCCTGTAGACCAATCATGTGTAATCTCCTAAGTCTTATAAGAATCTGCTTAACGCATTAGTGGTGTTATTTTTTATTAGGTATTTGAAGCGCTAGTCTGAACGGAGATGAAAGAATATATCTTACTGGTAAGATAAACCGTTTTCATATTGAATATATTTAAGTTAGTGTTGCTGGTGGTGGAAATATACAATGTTTCTTTTACAATATTTTTTCAGTAAAAGTCGTTTCTCACGTCCAGTAGCTGTTATCGATCCTTCCGTTGATACAGCAGCATTCATGAGTATTTACTGACTAACAATTAAGGTCCTGTGGAATGTTAACATTTTCTGATGTACATATTTTCCTTCCTCGTTACATCGGACAACAATTGCTATTTTTGAGGAGCGGAGTATTGCTTTTGTTACCAGCTCTAAAATGACCAGATGTGGTCCGCCTGTTCGACCTATGAACAAATTATGCCCCTTCTAACAAAAACAAAACCCTATGAAATAATAAAAATAGCAGAATTTAACTTTTATCTAAAAATACCAGCAATTCATATATATATATATATATATATATATATATATATATATATATATATATATATATATATAAGAAATAATCTTAAGGTGTGCTATATTTATGGGATAAAGTGCTCAATATCAGAGAGAGCGTGTTTAAATATAAAAGTGAACATAGAAGTCAACACTTAGAGGCGACAGTCTGTTTCATGCTATATGCAATCGTCAGGCCACATATGCTGTTATTTTTCTCGGCTATTTATATATATATATACGGGTTAGTGGTGCATTGTGGGTATTCTATTATGGCGGTTATTTTTTTACCGGAAGTCGCTTTATTTATTTGGGTCAAATTATATTGCTCGTTTTTATTTTTTTGTTTCTTATCTTATTTATTTATTTATTAACGTAGTAAAAATTTGTTTATATCACGTATTTAACAGTTTAGTTTTGGTTTGAGAATTTAATTAAAGCTATTTGTTCAATTTTGGGGTTGGTGGTTGTAGTTCATTCTAACTATTACTTTTTTGGCGGGAACAGTTTATAATTTGGGATATAATATGGATTTTAATATATATATATATTAAGAAATGGACAAAGTCCGACAATTTTATAAAAAAGAACGTTAAACATAAAAATGTCTTTAATAAATAAATTGTCGGACTTTGTCCATTTCTTAATATATGACGTCATTTGTTTACATTTGATACGCCATGAGCAGTTATGAATGTACGAGATTCATGGAAGATTGAAGTTTATAAGCAATAAATTCGACTTTGCCAACCGAACGATCCTTTGTGGCCGAGAGGTTAGGTACGTCAGCGTAAATTCCGTATAGGATGCAGGTTCGATCCTGTCAAAGGACGAATATTTTCTATGAAAATTTCTCGGACATTCAGGCCGGTAAATGTTATTTAATACTGTTTATTATAAACAGAGCATTTACTTAAATACTTGTATCTAAAAAAAAGAACGTTAAACATAAAAACGTATTTAATATATATATATATATATATATATATATATATATATATATATATATATATATATATGTGTGTGTGTGTGTGTGTAGCATTAGATGATATAGACAAGTTGTGTCTATTTATTGTATGTAAGTTCCTTTCATATTGTCTGATAAGCTTAATAACATTATCATTGAAAGAAGAAAGGAAATCACCGTACTGATAAATGTTCAAATCCAATATAAGCATTCGGCTTACATAAGCCAGTATCAAATATGACAATTACATTTCAATATATCAAACACCACGCGGAGCAAAAAATAATGATAGTGTTTATTTGTTGCAAGAAAAATTTCAAAGCAACGACAAACTCGTGTATACGAGACGCGTAAGGGAAAATCGCTTGGAAGCTCGTGACATCACATATGGTCACGCGAGAGTAAATACGAGAATTATTAAATATGGGAAGCCGTTGGTATAAAGCAGTGGTTTTTATTACCATTTGGAGGCATTTAGAATGTTTGTGGAGATTTCATAGTTTGTTCAGGTTAGGTTTCAACTGTTTTATGGATATAGCTTCAAGAATTGTTACTTTTTGTTCATTGTTTTCATGTTGGAGTATAGTTCTATTTTCAACAAGGATTTTCCTGAATTGTGTACGCAGCCATTCATGATGTTTAAATGATAATGTTATTAAGTTTATCAGACAATATGAAAGGAATTTACTTAAAATAAGTAGACAAAACTTGTCTATATTATTTAATGGAACATGCATTATAGAAAAATTGCTGCCTAAATATACACAATATATAGTTTATGGCAAACAGTTGCGTTCAAAATATATTTATCTGAAGCCATATAATTGTACAAATTAAATTAGATTCCGGAATTAAATAACCCTCAGAGATTGATATGCGGCTAAACAAAATCATCAAACTAACCAACATTCTAGTTACTAGCAATTTTAACCGGAAGGTTTGTGATTTTTTTTATAATTTGTTAATCTTCTTAATATTTTAGTATGTATCTACTGTCTGCAAGATTCGAAAAGTACAATTCTTTATATGAAAAAGGTTTTTCATTCGGTTGAAATTACTATTAATTATTGATCACAGAATTAGTTTGTATATAACTGATAGGTTCGACATTCCTGAAGAATTTGAAATACAACAAGATCAACCATTTATCTAAATCTGTCGAATCTGTTTAAGAAATTACTTGTGTTCATATATTTATATTTTATTGTATCATTGTGAGGTGTTGAAATAATTTACCCATACATAATCTTAGTCTATTTTCAATTTCTTTATATCCCATACTAACTTTTTAGTGACTTGTGCGCAGAGGCATTTGAAATGTTTCTTATATAATTAAGTAAATACCCTTGTCATTTTCTTATCATTCTTATCGAGGTGTTAGCTGATGCTTCCGGAATATACCCGATCATTTACAAAAAATCATGTTTCGATCTACTGCATAGCAAAGAGGTGATATGAAGAACATACGGAGTAACTGAAACGTCCGATTAAAACAGCTGGTGAACGTTTTATCTTCAAGACTTACAAACTCTCTCTTCTTGAAGTAAACGATAAACCTAAAATATATATTTTTAATTTTAGAGCGATTGAAAATTTAAGTAAAAATTATTTCGTTCTTATTTTTATTTAGCATTATATCTGCATACTACACAACAGGAAAATAAAATATTGCCTCGGAATGTCGTTATTCCAGGTTCGATTAACTAACCATGTTTTATTAAATGTAAACTTTTTTACAATTGTGACTTCAACATTGTATCGAGCAGCGTATTTTTAAAGATATGAAACGTGGATTTCCAACTATATATTTTTAAAAAAATCCTTTTGTTATAGGAATAATTTTTCCGCTATTTTTTTGGTTATATTGGGGGATTTTATGTAAACCAAAATCGTCATGTAATTTCAGGCTTCCTCAAATGATGAATGCGTTAAATTATGTTTATCTCGTAGGCCATTCTTTGTGAACTGATTTTTGTATATATCTATACGCTATTTCTATTTTTCTATTTAGTTTATTTATGGATGACCAGATAGACAACATTTTCTCGAAATGGATAGTTGCTATACATATGAAAACGAACATTTTATTCATATTTATGATGAAGCTACTTGTATTGGGGAATTTTAAGTGTGGTTTTATTTGCATGTTGTAATGTTAGCATTAAAGGGTTTCTTTATAATAAAACTTTCGGTATTCTTTGATGGAACAGTTTTTGCAACGTTTGTTTGAAATTCGTTAAGTCACTGTTAAAAGTAGACTAGCTCTTAGCAGTATTTATGGCGAGTTCCCTAGCATGCATTTGTTTGGAGTAGAGTTAATGTCAATATATCGATGGCAATTTTTTCTAATCAATGTTACGTTTCATAGCCATTTTTTTGCACACGTTGCAAGACGCGAAGTGATGTGGTTTCTGTATTTGGTCCAGTTCATTTATTATTATTCTGTAGGGCCATTTCACAAGTTTTCCAGAAGTTATATCCATCGCTAAAACCTACAGGTTTCAATTCCTATCTTAACTATTGCTATGAGAAAGCAACTCTACACAACTGACAGTTTAATTATTTCTTCATGGGTTTGGCGCCATGCATGGCATCAATATGAAAGCCTCGTTCTGGCGAGGCTCTTTAAATATCGAAGTAAATTTATCTCACTGAAACGGTTATATAACATTCGCTACAATATTCAGAAGATAACATTTCAATACAGCTGCACTTATTACACATGGAAAAATATTATAAACAGTAGATTATGCTGGTTCTATTCCTCAATTTAATTTGAAGAAAATTTATGAAAATTATAAATAAATAGATAATATTCATATAGTTTTAATTTTCAGTTTTAATTAAACCGCTTTGATAATATTATTTTTTATTATAAGATTGGGAATACGTCACGGAAAAGTAGATCATAAATTAATCTGTAAAAATTCAAAATTAATGTACTTTATTTATATAAGATTATTAATCTGCATTCTCTGAAAGTTAAAGCGGAAATAGGAACGCGTTTGAAATAATACAACAGAAAAAAGAAACACTTGACTTTCTTTATTTTATCATTGGAATAATAGTACGTTACAAATTAAAAGTGATTTGTTTTGTGACCGCGTATATGTACGAATAAATGAATAGAATTTGGTTCATTTTAAATAAATTACGATAATTAAATGCGAAATAAATATTCAAATGAAACGTTGGGTATAAGAGTTTTGTATTGAAAAGTGAAAATATATATAAATTTATCAAACAATTATATGAACCATTAACATTTTAAATGCGCGAATTTATTCTATTTATTGCACTAGCTATATAAAGTTGCACTTTTAACTCATCACACTTATAATGGTTGTATCATCTGGATTCTTTCACCATTGTGACATCGTCCCCTGGTCGCAGCGCCAACTGTGACGTTCTATCCTGATCTACCACGGCACCAGTTGTGACGTCCCCAAACAGCACCAATTGTGACGTCCTCGCCGCGGCGCCAGCTGTTTGCTACTCGCTGCTCCGTTCGGGTGTCGCTGCTCCAAACGTGACGTCCGTCTGTCGCGTCAGTCGTGTTGTCTCGTCCTGTGACGACCAACTGGCTTGGCATCGGTCGCGGCACCCAAATGTGACGTTCTAACCTTTTGGTGATTCGGGTGGGAATCTGGTTAGATTTGATATCAGCCTCGTCGTTCCCAACTCGCTTCCAACGCCTGGTAACTGCATTGATCTCCAGTCTGCCCACCCACGTTGTGAATTGATCTTAGGCAGACGAGATCAATCAGTAGTCGGTGCCGTAATGCAAACTGAGTTCAACGGGGGTGATACCACACAAATATGCATAAAAGAAAATAAAATGAAAACTCAAAAAGTTCAAAGTATCAAAGAAAAAGGTAACAAACTTTATGTCTAGTTGTTCGAGACATAGGACTGCATCTATCTCCCGATCCGTTCTGTGGATTGTGACACGTCGTTTTCCATTAGGCAAGTTTTAACGCTTCAAGTTGTTTGCTCTCTAAGAAATTGGTGTTTCGGTGTGTCTTTGGACGAAAGTCGAAAAAAACTTATTTTGGTGGTATGGATCTAAGTCGCTCTTCAAAATAATTCTTCTTGGGTTGAAGTGGAGTCCGGAATTTGCGTGAATGTTGGTCAGCTGAACTCACTGGAACTGCTGGAACTAAACTCTGGAACTGATTTCTGCTCGTAGGGGCTTCGCTTTTATGGACGCCGACCAAAACCGGGGTGGATCTGTCGGCGTCGGGGGTTCCTCGATAATTCTAAATACATATCCATCTCTTTTATTTCTGGTTAGGGATTTTCCACTCTTTTCCATTTTTGGGAACCTTTCCTCACTTCCACCTTCTCACCATACTTCAGAGGGCGTGAACTGCCCTCCCCACTTCTTCGTAGCAGCTTCTCATACCTATACTCTGGATGAGGCGTCGACAGCTTCCCTCGTGCGTCACGTGATCACCACTTGACCAATGATGTCTTAGTCGGGCGTGGACGAATCCGCGGCTTTGTTTCAGGAAGAAAAAAATAACTTGCTTAACTAAAAAAACATAATCTCTTCTCTTTCCCTTTTCTTCCTCTTAATCGCCGTTATCATTTTTCTAGCCGCAAACGGGACAATATAACTCTTGTTCTACACGTGGTTTTCATCAGGTATTTTATTGACAATTATCAGAATGGGTGGTCTTCTTAACACGGCCAACGTCGCCCCGAAAAAGACATTTCTAAATTCCCATTCATTCCCCTTCGGTACATATTTCTGATAACATAATTTTATTATCGCAGGCCAAGGATGTTCCGTCGAAAAAAAAATCGGTCAGCGGACACGGCTTGTGTGGCTTTTAATTTTTCATATCTGTCCAAAGTCCCTTTTAGTTGCCTGTTTTTTTGTCACTTATCGAAATAACATTTTCATTTGAATTTTTCTTTGGCTAGTCGACCAGCAGTTTGTTTACGTACCCCTAGATAACACAGCCGTTATCAAAACACATCTGATTCTTTCTTTCTTTCCCTTTCGTTTTACTAAGAATTTCCCTGTCATTGTAATGACACCCTTTCGCTATTTGTTACTTATCAATATATCCATTGTCTCTTAGCCGTGTGTGTGTTCTGCTTATCACCCACGATTCGTCTCGCCTTTCTTTCTGCCTTTTCTTTCTTTTCCTTTTCTGCCTCGTAAACGGTGCCACACCTTTGTAATACAGGAATATTCAACGCAGGAAAATGTACGTTGATTCAACAGTGAAAACAAAGTAAATAAAAGGAAATCATTTTTGTTGCAGTTTCAATTGCCCGCACTACCATAAAAAGCACAAGGTGTAACAATAACACAAATTTTTACAACAAAAGAAGTGAAAATATACACGTCGTCATTTATGTGCTGTATCCCTTCAGATTATAGGCGATCATGACTCCTCCCAACTTATCACTTTTACTCTCAGCTAAATTCAACTCTTTACCATCTCTCCTTTAACCTGTACTATTATCCATCCAACAAATATATATTTAGTTAATTTGCTCACCGTTTCAGTGTACTTGTCCTTACCTCGATACGTTCTATGAGAATTAAATTATCAAAGGCCTGCACCGTCATAAAGAGTCCTAAATATTTTACCCGTAGTTTTTTTTTAATCATTCTTACTATGTACATCTGGTTCTTATTTTCTACAGAACGTCCTCATTCCTCACAAGTCCTGTCCATGGTATTTTCAGCATTGGTTAATCGAATCACATCTCAGCTGCTTCAAATAGTGTTTCTAGCACTCTCTATCATACAGGAAGATGAAAAAGCATAGCAGTTGGATCCGCTTTTATTTTTCTTCATAACGGCATATTACAATGCCTTAACAATTTGCTTAATTTCTTAAAGGCAACAAACTATTCCTACCTGCATACATGTTTCTTTTTCACACCTTATGTCGTAGTTTATTAAACTACGCAGATAACTGTTCTTCCTTCCTGTTTGAAATTCGAAGCTCACATATACAGGGTACATTGCTGTTGATATTCTAAAGTTTATGATTCCTCCTCCCTTTGCTTAATTTCAGGAATACATATTTTCTTGTGCATTTGTTTCATACTATATGCGTGTTACTATATTAAATATATTCCTAGAACTCTTTAGCTATTTCATTCCGATTCGAAGCCCATAGGTTTGCATCCCCTCATGCTGAAGACCAAACAATCTATTTATTATAATAAATGTTTAAACATTTGTTCTCCATTTGTCTTATTACAAATATAAATAAAATAATTATTTGAGAACACTTTTTTTATAAAATAGATATTTTGCGTTGAGCCAGTATTATAAACGATGCAATTGCCTATTTAGATGAGATGCAAGACCTTAGATATCAACAAGTCATGTGATCAGTAAAAAAAACTATAGAAAAGAGTAAGCTGAATATTAAAAATATTTTTTTTTTTTTAAATCGACTTCAGCCCAAGCAAAGTAATATATCCACCGTGACGCAAGTGGTTACTTGTGTGGAATAATTAGAAACAGGAACACTGTTAAGGAGGGAGAACAGGAAGTGTGATAAGGTGGACAGCAGATAGATTGACATTGCATTTAATGTTTTGAAGATTAAAGTTGGCTAGAAAGCATGGAGACGGGATTAAGTTCTACAAGAGAAAAGAGCGAGAAAAAATTGTTAACGAAGAATTTACGTTTACATCTAGTCTGCGCATAAATTCGAAGATTCTCGGCACCATAGCAAAGAACCCGTCCGAAAAATGACCATGAAATTATTTATAGAAAATGAAAAGTGTGGCAAACATATGGCGTAGGGAAAGTGAGTGAAAACGAGATACCAATAATATCGCTGGTTATTCAGTGGATTTTATAATGTTGCGGTAGGTAAATAGCAGCAGCACCGGACCATCTGTGGAAGCAATATTCGGATCATGTTAAGAATAGTGCTTACATAAAAATGGTTTGATTTCGAAGGCGCAAAGAACTAGTCAATTACGTCTTCCTGAACCTAAGCATTTTTTTTTTTTTTTTTTGAAATTTGGGAAATATTATTATATTGCAATGAACGCAAGATAATTTACTCAAAAATTTAGAAGCAACGTTATATATATATATATATATATATATATATATATATAAATAATTCTAACGTGAATTGCTAAAAATACTGTGGAGAAATCAATTGACCAAGGTGGAAATACTAATGCAAACATGAAAATCAGGGGAACATTTAAAAGGCGACAATTTACATGGACATATAATGAGGAAAGAATTTTGAAAGATTTTAGAACTCTCAAGACAATATCGGGAAGATAATCAAGGGAAAATACACATCATCTAAACGCGTTTGCCTGTATATATTACAGAACAAGGATTTTTCAATGTACCGTGTCCGTTCAGGACGTTGGCAATCCTGAATTTCCTTCTTCTGTAAAACTAAATATATTTTCCCATCTTCTTATATCTCTTTAAAATTGTCCACCCATTCATTAATGAAGTGCACTAGGTAGGTTATGCCTTGTTTTCCTCTGTCCTGTGAGTATCAAAATGTCCAATTCTTCTAACCTTATGTGCTCTAGAAATTTCAAGTGTGTATTCTTGAAGTTGAGTATACGTTTCTTTTTGCTTCTACTTTCTCTACAACTTCGCCGTTGCTCATATGATTAGTCTATGATATTCTCAGCATCCTTCTGTAGAACCACATTTCTGTTGCTTATAGCCCCTGCTTCTTCTTTAATGAGATTACCCAGTATTCACTACAATACGAGAGGACTGCTATTAGACAATATTTCAGCACTTTTTTCTTTGTTTCTAAATATGCTTTCTTTTTGTTTCTTGATACTTTGCTTAGAATAAGGACAAAGATGATAAATCTAAAAATGTTACTTAGAACAACAACAACAACAACAAATAAACAGAAATTGTAGAGAATCATGTTAGCAAACATGCGGGAAGAATTTCGTATTTACAAAAATAAGAAGTAGAAAAATAGTGTTTCTTGTAAATGTCTGTGAAAAAGTTAATGTCGGCAAATCAGGGATGGAGAAAAGGCGTGTTTCAGAGGATAGGGAAGCGAGCAAGGAAATGCTGATGAATTTCGCTGGAGGAAACAAAAAGTCTGTAAGAAAATAGAAAAAAAAAACAAAAAAAACGATGCGATACAATCAAGCGAGTGAGTGGGCAGCGTAGAAATGATGCTGTCAAAGACAACGAATTATTAATGCATATAACTCCGTATTCGGATAATCTAATTTTCATTAAGAACTGATACGCTGCAGCCAGTAAAGAGCAATGAAATTATTACAAGCTGAAAGGAACGGAAATAACCTGCAGGCATGAATCCACCTATTTCGCTATATGTCTAGGAAACATGAACACAGGCCTGGCTCTTATATGACACTGATTCTTCTGAAAATATAAATACTTGAAAGAAGTAACCTAAAATGGTGGCTTAGATAGTCTGTTATTTGTTGTCCTGCGTTTCATTTATATTCACGTAAGGTAATATTCAACTATTTATATAACCTTGTACGTAATATTAGATAGATATTAGTTGATAACAATAATATTCGCACATACATACAGTAAAAAGTACGTTCAGATATTAGAGCTTATCTACATTAAAACGAAGCACACCACACTCAACAAAAATGGCATTTCGAGCTAGTTAAACACATTGCATTGCATCCAGTCATTCGTTTGTTGTAATACTTCGTTCTATCGCGTAGTATGATGAACTTATGATCCGAGTCTACTATTCCGCGACCCTTATCGTGGCATAGCAATTTCCTATGTAAGCTTTGACGGTTGATATCTTAAAAAATATTCAAACATTGGACAATCTTTATCGTTATTTTCACCAGAAATTAAACCAAACATTCGAACGGCTCATGATCAGACATATTAGACATTCATTGTAACATTATATATATTATATATATATATATATATATATATATATATATATAATTTTAACAGATTGTTAGTGTAGAGAAAATGCTTTCATGCTCGCAATGTGAAACTAGGGAAAGTTCGTTCATCATACATTGCGTTCACTTTAGTAATCATGAGAAAAGCATGACGACATTTTTCTTCCCAATATAATGGTTAAATGACAGGGAATAGGAGAACTTTTCGACGCTGTTAAGTCTTTCTAGGAGAATGATGGCACTGAATTTCACGCCACACATGTAATAATAAAAATGTGCGACGAATCATGTCTCCCAAAGTCGTGTTATTCAAATGATTTAAATGGATAATGTAGCGTGACCTTTTACATTCCACCATTTGAACTTGAATTGCACACGCTTCTAAAATACAGTAATTTCTTATGTATTCTTTTTCCTTGGGGGGGGGAAGATGTTTGTTTCTTATGTTAATCACAAACGCAAGCTGTTTTTATTCCTGCTTGTCTACTGAATTTCTTTGATATTTTTCCTATAATTCTGATGGATAGCCAGTTACTACATTGTTAAAGACAACATCGAATCATTTTCAATCACTTTCACATATATTTTCACGATATATGCGGCTTAAATAATAAGTTATACTAGGCTATAGAGTCGTGGTTCGTTGCCAGTGCAGTTGAAGAGCAATGTAGCCCTAATGAAGAGCACGAGATACAGCCGTATAGAAATTTCAGATTTCACGATTATCTGTAGTTTCGTCTTGTGGAATATGTTATTTAGACTGTCACAGGTATGTATAATAATATCGAGAAATATAAACTAAACCAAAAATTGCAAAAGATTTTTTTCTTCAGTTTTACAAACTCAATAAGCACAAAGACGCGATAAGGAAGCAACCAGACAGTACTTGTGCAAACATGAAATAAACGGATATTGTTTACTCTTGAATCGGACATATTCAACATTTTTAGTGAAGCAATAGTCAGAGATGTAGACGTCTTCTCTGGATTTATGCGCCCAGAATTTTAACAAATTCAGATAAGCAAAAGTGTTGAAGGTTTTGATAGCAGAAAATGAAAAGAAACTACAGAAATCCCTAATGAACATCACATAGAGGAAGGAAGAAATTGAACTGGGACTTTAAAAAAACAAAAAAAAAACAAAACCTTTCAACCTAAGCAAGGCGGTAGTGCCACTAGCACGCATGGGGTTACAGAGAATGAGAGCATGAGTAAAGAGAGGTGTTTGAAGAATAAATATAGATAAGAACGTGGATAAGGATGAAGGCGTCAGATGTCACTTAACATTACATTTGAATATTTGAAAATTATAACTTTCAGGGAAGCCAGTAGAAGGAAGGGAGTACCAGTGTCAGTAAGTGCGAGAGAAGTAGTTGGAGTAGAAGAGGCGGTCACATTTAACTGTTAAAACAAAGGGTGGGACCGAGATGCATAACTAGTATCACTATTAAATTCATTCTATTCGTGTACCAGTGAAAGTAGCTCGTTAGAGCAGTTGCCATGAAAAGATTTATAGAAAAGAGACATATGGTGGCCACAGCACATGTGTGAGAAAGTGACTTTAGACGAGATGTCAGACCAGGACATATCACTGCTTATACCTCTCTGGATTTTATCGAGGTCCTTGAGATGAACAGCGGGGGCACCATCCAATGCATGGACTCAGTATTCAATGCAAGGATGTATGGTTGATTTGTAGATTTAAAGGATGGACTCGGGCGGGAAAAAATTCTGGCGCAGCACAGACAGCCAAATTTCCTAGCGGTAGATAAAGCATATATATACAATATACTTGTTCCACCTCAGGTCAGTGAAAAGCGTGAGACCAAGAATGCGCAGAGAGGAGATGCTCTCGTGAGGTTGGGCAACTGTAAAATGAAATTAAAAATACTGCATGGTTGTTATCAAACGAGACATGTTGTGGATTCTGGTATGAAATCCGGCCTCAAATGAATGACAAACGCATGAATGAAATATAGCAAATAAAAGTATTGAAGTATTTATACGATTTGTTATACGGTTAGTAGATCCAGAAATATATATATATAGTCTGGGAAATTCAGTATCGAAATATGACTTCCTTCTGAGTCTACGTGCTCGCAACTGTGACTCCTAAAAAGCGGTTACCTCACACTCTCATTCTCTCACTGTCACTGTCTGACTTCACTCTATCAGTGTATCTCTCGTCTAACTCTTACACTCCCGGGTATTCACCGGCAGCAGTACAAGTACACACTGGGCGAGTCCACTTGCATGAAAAAGGGGTGGACCCCTTAACACATTACAACATGCAAAATTAACTGGAGATACCTCAATTACTTGAGTGCATAAGTTTAACATATATGTAGTATTTCAACAGACCCTGGAAAATGCAACGTCGAAATCCGAAATTGGAGTGGGATAACAATGGTCGCCTTCCAAAAGTTAATTAATGAATGATAAATATTTCGTCGGAAACAAAAGAAAGAGTACTGAAATGCAACATGATATCGGTACGCCTATATATCAGTGAATATTGTGCCATATCAAGACCTTGAAGAAACTTGGGCTAAAAGAAATATCGTTCTACAGAAGGATACTATGAAATAGATTGAACACGTCAGCAATGACAGTTTTAGATAAAGATTGAAGAAAGAGGACTCCTATACGTAGCCAGAAAGAGGGTTGAATTTTCTTAACCAGATAATAGAGAAAGCGGCCATGTAAAATTGCGCCTCATAATACATATTGGAAGCAGCATCGAGACACCTCTGCGTGGTGTAATTGTTAGTAAGCTTGTCTCGCTAGATCACGTACGATTAATCAATAGGTGCCCCATACATTCGGCCTTGTGCCACATCTAATCTCCGCTTAGAAAATAACTATATTGTATGCAGGCATTACTGTAGAAACATCAAAATAAATCTGCATAACCAGCTTAGAGATATTGTTGACCGAACATGAGTTAGGGGACATTGAAAAAACGACACATTTTACTAAGGATAGGCTCTCGTGGAATGTTATGATCGCTTACTTACTTAAAGGACAGGCACATAGATTTGATAAAATAGCTGATACTTCTAACGTTCCTACGTAAAATTATGCAGACGTCAAGATAGCATTCAAGCACGTAAAAAACGACAGTCGCTGCTTGGTTTGACATCAATGTCCACTTTGACATTTACATCCGCTTTAGCTCTGATACTAAGCAGATTTGCGCATAAATATAGCATACATTAAAAAAATATATTTTTCTTATTTTATATTTTTATATATATTTATTATATTTTTTGGTTTATACGTTATTATTATGGATAAAACTTACTTGAGTAAATGCTCTGTTTTAAATAAATAGTATTAATTACATTAACCGGCTTGAAAGTGCGTGGAGTTTGTGTGTCTGAATTATTAACAAGACTTTATGCTATATGACAGCGTTTCTTATGTGATAAAGTTTTGATTCCTTTCGGAGAAAGCAATTTTCAACGAAATTTCTGAAAATTTCATGCCGGTAAATGTAACTAATAATGTTTTTTAAAAGCTGAACATTTACTCAAATAAGTTCAAATAAGTTAAACAGAAATATATATATATATATATATAATATATATATATATATATATATATATATATATATATATATATAAACAGATCTTCGCTAATTTCTCTTTACACCCCCTACAGCAATACGCTTTTTTTCTCATAATATATTTAGAACAAGCCATATGTTACATGAGATTTTATCAGCCTAGCATAAAATTTCTTGCATTTCTTTAAGATCTGCTAGATATATTAAAAGAATATAGTTATTTTCATTAGTGTGCGCCCAGAAATATTGACTTCATACTTATCTATATAAGCTTAGCTTTATTTATCTCAATCACGTGAGACTTTTCATAATTACGTAGAACTACACAACTGTGATATGACATCCTTTTTGTTAATTTGTATATGGAGTTTTTACTGAAGCTTTTAATCTGGCACATAACCAAAATGCAATTAAGAAAACGTTGTACTCGACTAATCTATCATGTTGAAAGTTGGATTTGCTTTTTTTACGAGTTATTAAGCATATGCAGTTTATTTTAAAGCCAGAAAATATAAATGAATATCTGTCTATATTTCTGAGATGATTTATTATGTATAATAATTACTTTATTCTGACTATTGACATTATTGACTATTATTCGACAAAGATGAGAACAATAATCCGAATAATGGAAGAATGTTTGTTAGATAATAATGTTTTAGTGATATAAGTTTAATTAATTACCCTGAGGCTGGAAGAGAAAAGAGTAGGAATCACGATTTTGTGCAAATGGGGATATAACGAACCCAAAGGGAATTGATACTCGGCTCTCGAATTAAGAACTCCTAGCTATTACTCATTACAAAACTCGTACACGCCAGGTTAAAACACCTGGTCTTCCAAAGAAGTTATACATCTAGCTACTGACCAGGCTTGATGATGCGTAACACCAGTGATCGTATGGGAACCGGTGTTAAAACTGGATAAGACCGTAAAACTGTAATTTCTTCATATCTGAAATATTCGAAGCCGTGAATTTTTTTTGACTATAATTTTCGCTACAGGGTTTTGAATTTCATAAAATTGAAAAAAACAAAAAACAAAACTATTTATCTATATAAGAATTCGTAGAAATATGTAGGGGCACGCACTTTAAAATGCAGGATACTCTCTCTATCTATCTATCTATCTATCTATATATATATATATATATATATATATATATAACAATCCATCCAGGGTATGGCGATGAACTTCATCTGTGTCCAGGTTAAGACGATGAACTACGTCAGACAGCAAAACGCGTGGTACCCCCTCTTAATGAAGGTGTTCACCGGTCCAATCTGACCTGGAGTGGTAGCACCTTTTTTAAAGTTCCAGCTATGAGTAAAGAGCTGAATCTTAAACTGGGATCAAAACACCATGAAAGTGTACAAATAGGTTTTAATACCAGCAATAAATTTTTGAGGAAAATTTATTAACAGAAAAACATTTTTGAAAAAACAAATATTACCATCAATAAAAATCTTGTCGGCATTCAATGACGAATTGTGGTTGATTGCCGCAAAAGATAAACCAAACCAAGAATTAGAATCCATCATAATAAGATAGGGATTTCATTTTCAACTACACTTTATAATATATTTGTGTCTTTCACGAGTTAATCGTAAGCGAAACTTTATTTCCCATGATCTAATTGATGAGGGTTTTTTCTTGGCAAAAACAGTAATGCTTACTCGATTCTTGTCAGGGAGGATATAATTTCTTTAATTAGAATTATCCATTTTTTAATCTTTTGAGCCATTTCATTGATAAAAAATTAAAATTATATCCATTCTAACAAGCGTACGCGTTAATAATATCACATACAGCAAGAAATAATTATGTTTTCAAGATTTTCCATCCATTTATTAAAAATTACTTTAAATTTCGGGTACGAAAAGTAAGCTTGCAGATGTAAAGGTTGAAATATTTCAATGAGAGTTGTAAATATATTAAGTAGGAAATAACACGTTGTTTTTTTTATGATGGTTTCTATGCTGTAATTGTTAATTTGTTTAACTGTGGCATCCCTGAAGGAATAATTATGAAGATAAGTTCTGTTCCTATAATATGACACATTGTTAGTAGGTCTTCTTGTTAACATGTATTTTTATAATTAACAAAGCAAAGTAAAGCGTTCATTCACTCATAAATTTTATACTAATAAGTAAAAATATTATGACACATAATGGAAGAAATGTTTATACGATGAAAAATATTGAAAATCATAGTATGTTTTAGTGCAATATAAATGGTTTTCATTACATTTCATTGTCCATTATTTTAACCATAGTCCACAGTACATATGAGGTGACGGGTCTTTCCGTTATATTCTATATGATACATGCATAAGTCATTGGATGCAGAATTTTAGTCCAAAGTTCCTTCATAATTAGTTTTGAAAACGTTATTATGAAAATGGTATGGAATATTCACAAAACCGTATTTTACAGTTGCTCGACTGTTTTCTTCTCTCTTTTTTTTTTTTTTTTTTTTTTTTTTTTTTTTTTTTTGGCTAGTAATTTCGAAAGTTTAAAAATATTCAAAGATGAATCTCTAGTGCTAAGAAAACAAAAATCGTTATTTAATACGAGGTGAATTTATGGTCTGAATGAAAGTGTCTTCTACTTGAAATGCTTTACAAATTTTAATTTTTTTTTACTTTTTCACATTTACACTTTGCTAGCAATTGTTTGCCTTCAACGGTGCTCCTTTTGAGAGTTTGTTTGAACATTAGCCTATCAAGGAGTGAATAATTTTCTTTTACATTTAAATAACAATATGAAAAATTGCAATGGTAACTGCCGCTGGATAATGGTTACTGTGAATCATGATTTCAGACTGTAGAAACGGAGTTCAGCTCAATATGTTCGAAAGCAGAGGAATGGATAATTATTGCATTATTCCAGTTCATATTTAAAAAAAAAAAAACACTATTCAAAAATGATTCTTCTGTTTGCAAGAAAAAAATTAATTTCTCTCCGTTCTTAACACTGCCTTCGGCTCTTCACTTATAGATTTTTCATCAAAACAAATAATATTAAACTTTTTTTAAGTTTAAAGGAAAATTAAAAGGTTGCTCTCCGCATGTGAATAGAAAACGATGAATATTGTTTGGTTATAATGCATGAAAATTGGAAATGATTTTACGAAAAACATCTGAAAAATGCCAATCTTCAGGAATTGAATATTTTCACAAAGTAGAAGTTAGGATTTTCAAATTGCTATAATTTAGATGGCGTTTTGCGCCCCTATCAATGCCATTCTCTAGGAAAGAAAGATATGAAACAAAACATCATAATTTAAAGAAGCATATTGATTAGGATGGTGCATATTATATAGAAAAAAGCACAAACATTACATAATATATGCTTCAAATTTCACACTGTGCACATGAAAGCACTAACTAGACACACACACACACACACATATATATATATATATATATATATATATATATATATATATATATATACAGATTCAATTCTTAATACTGATGGAGTTTTAGGTACGGGAAATTTGAAAAGTTAAATTTGACTTCAAAAATTTATGAAAGCATTTCTTTTCCCTCCCCTTTTTCTTAAGGACTAATTCATAGTAAGTTATTCATTGTCAGCTAGTCTAAGAGTAGACGATTATGTCACTCTACAATTCCCTCTCTTTTTTGCTTTTAATACATTACAATATGTCAGTTTAGTAGAAAGTTCCCAATGCCCTCTTTCTTCTATCTCTATAGCGTATGCATCCATTTTATTTCCCCTATTTATTTTTTTTTTTTGTTTTGTTTTTTTTTTTTTTAAACTTCATTGTTGCTCCCAGGTTCAGTCTATGGTATTCCCAGCATTCAGTTGAAGCAAATGTCTCTTGCTCAAGACTTTTCTTAATCTTTAAGAAAATTGCCAAGAATTCACTGTCATATAAACAACGAAATCATTTTATAATTTTCCTTAAACTCGAAAGCATTATCGACGGCTTTGACTTTCCATAACATTACTCGAATTCTGAGCAGCACATTATTTTGCAAATCTTTTATGACTAAAAGACTGCACGGGTCCCATCGTATGGTTGTGTGGAAACACCTCATCTGCTGTAGCATGTTTGACGGTTATCCTCAGCAAGTGTAGAGACGGTCACCACGTATATAAGTTGTGCGTATGAACATTGTTTCTCCGTGAAAAAACTCAACGAGAGTAAATACGGTTATTTTAAGATTTTGTTAATAGGTTTTCTGCATTACCTATCTAATTGAATTGCAGCATTGAAGTGATGGATCAAACCTCCAGCTGCATACAACATCTATTTGCATATCGGCCTCTACCATTTGCTGTTTCTTGCGTAAAGTACCTATCGAAATATTAAATCTGGGCAAGACTATATATTTAAATAAATTGCTTGTACAGTTAATGTCTACGAATAGTACAGAAAAAAAATCCATGAATTCAGTTGCTTCTTTCGTCAATGCAATCGAACAGTAAATGCTGGCACCAGATGGCCTGTTGTATTTAAATCATAGTAAAATTAATTCTATACATATTGACTGAAGGAATACAAATGGGCTGAAGGTGATTACCGAGTACCTGTCTCTTTAATTCTGTATACATTCCAAAAATCGTTTTATTTTCGGTTACATGCCTAATTTTTGAATTTCTTTTTTCTTCCAGGTAAGTTCCTGAGAGTTTGATATCCTGGGGAAATTACAAATGAGTTTTGATTACGAAAAAGTAGTCTACATGTAATAGCTAAAGAAAAATGTTTTGGCAGGTAAGCACATTTATTTTCCTAGAATTCAATAAAGACTATTGGCTTGAAAGTTCCCATTGACAATATTGGATAGACAATGAATGTCTCTCCGTAAATAACGAGAGTAAATTTTGCACGATTTTTTAAGCTATGCATTGCCATCTGATTGTGTTATGTTTCCATTGCTGATTGAAACTTTGAAAATTATAAATAATTTCTGATATATTTTTTATATAATTTTCTTTAAATTTTTTTATATTTAAATATACAAATAGAATTTGTTGTGTTGGATAAAGAGCAGATATATATATATATATATATATATATATATATATATATATATATATATATATATATATATATAATGTGTGTGTAACTCATTTATCAAACAATATATTATGCCCATCGGTAATCGTATATTAATTTCTTAAAGGTAGCTTAGACGTGGCACAAGGCCGAAATTATGGGGCAGCTAGCAAAGTTCCACGTCCCTACTGAGTCGTAATTTTTCTAACAAGATGAGATTGTTAAACATTGCACCACATTTAAGTTCCCGATGATTTTCTAAGTGTAGGTTAGATGTGACAGAAGACCGTAAGTATGAGGAAAGGATAGTACAATTCAACTACTACTCAGTTGCACTTGTTCAGGCGACACAAGCTTGTTAAGCATTACACCACGTCGATGTGCCCAATGATCATTTAAGCTCAGCTTAGATGTGGCACATGGTTTAATCGATGAGGTGACCCAGTGAGGAACGAAATCACTACGCAGTCATAATTGAAATTGCGAGACAATTGTCCTTATCGGAAATCATATAAACTGATATCAACGTTGCATGAAATGAAAAAAAAAACATTTGGATAATTAATGCAATAGACAAGTATAGTGGAATATTGCTTCGATAGAACTCATGTATACGATCCATTAAGAGTTGCCCTGTTTACTTTTATTGCTACAAGTTTATCCTAAGAAAAGTCGTACGTTTATTATTTTTTGATATACTAGATAAATGTATGGATTATGTTCAATTCATTTATTGTAGGTGATAGATATTATTAATATAAGGAATATTGATAATAAAAATGTTTTCTTACATTATTTTAAAAAAACACGCTGAAAATATATTATTTTAAATTGAAATTGTCAAAAATATTTTAATAATTTTATGTAAATTACTATATATATATATATATACACACATATTGAACGGTTAGTATTTTAAAAGTGTGGTATAAGATATTAAATATACAATAAAATATTATGTCTGGTTAAATAATTTTCATAACTGAGATATATATATATATATATATATATATATATATATATATATATAATTACATTCATCAGAAATCAATCAGATACCTTTAGAAAAATACAGTTTTTATTGCTTTTTCCAAGGCATTTATTCAATAAAAGATTTCTAACTAGTAATCGATATATAAATAACTAATCCATTTCTAACGAATAGACTATCTATTTTTCTCGGACTTTGAAAGCAGGTCAATTCCCTTTCAAGCTAAAAGGCCCACTAAAAATTGGGAAAAAATCGGATCATATAGTAATTTTTCGCCTTTTCTGATAATTCATTTCATTAATATACCGTCGTAGAGAAGGGCAACCTAAACCGCTATACAGCTTTTTCTCTAAGGAATATTATTTAAAGGAGGTTTTCTTAATGAACGAAGCCAATAAACAAATCGGGACTTCGATCCTTCTTGTAATATGATAATAATGAAAATCATATGCTGACACTTTACAATTATTTGAGGAGTTATATTGTACTGTCAGTCAAAAATACTCTTCTACCACTTTAAACAGTATTTCTTGCACATCTTAGCCAGTCAACTATATATATATATATATATATATATATATATATATATATATATATATATATATATATATATATATATATATAGTATTTTAACGAGTACGTTAGAAGATATTAAATATGCAATAAAAAAATATATAATGTTAAGGAAGACATATAAATTTCTCTATGCGAGTTGAAAAAATTAAATGAAATAAAACCCAGTCTCCAACAAAATTGTTTCCCCACTGTGAATTATTGTCATGCAGCTAATACGATTAATATTCTCCACATCATTTGTATTCAATTACAGTATCAAATGAATTTTAAAAATGGCTAAAATAGATTGTCTCCTTAGACTATATTTCTCTCTCTCTCTCTCTCTCTCTCAGAAATTTTACATTATTAAAAATTTGTAATCGATGCAAAACTTTAGACATTATAGTAGAGAAAATTTTTCCTTCAAAATATAGCTGGGAAACTACTTTGAAAAAAAGTGAATAAAGAGAAAATGAAGCCTTTAATATCAATGAAAAACACAACTCAAGGGAAGTAAATATTCGCAAAATATCGTTCAATTAAATTTAAACATTAACAGGTGTCCGACTCTCAATAGATTCCATTTTTGTAAGAAATGAAGCATTTTGTTAGAAAAAAAGAAAATCATTATATAAGTTTTAGCCTCATACTATTTTCTAATCCTACTACATTTGTAATAGTTTCTTGAAAACAAATTAATTTGTAGGTTCCTTGCAACGTGTACGCTTCTCCAGGGTAAAAGCCGCAATTGGATAGCTCGAAACAATTCGATTGTTTTCCTATTATCTTTAGTTAATTTAATTTGAATTGGATTTAATCTCATACACGTTCTGTACACAACTATCCTGAAAACTCTGATATATATATATATATATATATATATATATATGAGATTAATGGTCAGAGTTGAATCGCACCAGGAAACAGTAGTATAAAAAGTGTTCAATACACGTGTGAAAAAAATAGAAAATAAAAAAAAAAAAACATGTAGATCTTTAAACTTTAAAACTTCGGATTCAGATAGAATACGTGAGCTTGGTTTCGACCTCACGGCCCAGTCAGGCTAATTCTATTAACTGACCATAGAAACATTTATTTTAAAAAAAAACACAGATATAAGGGTAACGTACTACTTTTCAAAAATAAGTAAACGAACAAACGCACAACGTTTTCTGTAATATAAAGCAGTGGATAAGGAGGAGAAAAAAAGCAAAAATAGCAGAAGAGGGAAGAGAACAAAAGAAAGCAAGTGTATTGTAAATGTATGCAGATGAGGATTAGAGGTGAAATGTAAATGTAACGTAAATTTCAGGTATTCTGTCTTGTAAATATATATTTCACCTTCTAAATTTAAGAAATATATTTAATGCCATTAAATACGTTTCATTTGTGTTGACCGGAAGCTGGAACCCACAGTCGTTCGGAGAAATGCATCAATTACAGATTTCTACATTGTTTCATCATCTAAGCAACTAGTTTTATAACACAAAATAATGAAGACGCTATATGACTATAACATAAAATTCATTAAATATAAGATGTATAGAGTTTGATATTGCCTACCTGCTGAAAGTTAATGTTAATTCCGAGTATTTATTTGGTTGGTTGCAAGAAAAGTGGATAAATAGCTAGAATTGCGAATATGACTTGCATTTTAAATTAAACTAGCATAAATGCAGTTTAACACATCGGAATCTGATCAATGTCGATTTTATTATTAATAGCGTGTTGCATTCCTTTCATGGAAATTGACTTCAACAGGTGTAATATAGTTTTGCTTTGCGTCACACTTGAAGTTCTCAGGGATTGAAAACAATCTTATATATGCATGACGTTCGTTTTTATACTTAATAAAATATTGTAAACGCTGAAATTTCGGCTTAGAACTATCTTATATTACCGAAATACACACACACGAGTATGTATACCGCACTCTCTCAATATATATGAGAGAGAGTGAGAGTGCGGTATACATACATGTGTTTATATATATATATATATATACTCAAATGTAATGAGAAACAAGAGAATGTAAATTCAAACGTACACAACATGAATTCGAAATAGAGCTCAATACCAGGAGTGAAGCAGTATTAATTATAAATTTTTTACCTACAGAGAAAAAATAACACACGACAGATGCATTTTTGTTTCGATGCGGAGAAGCATCTCGCTGGGTGAGAAACAGAGGTGGTTATGGCCGATCCTATTTAAAAATGCTTCATATGGACCGTCACTTTCCTTTTATTTCTCTAAATGTCTTACATATATTTTATAAACAGAATCATTTAATATGCATTAATAAGAGAATATACTGTTCACAGAATACAGTCTGTTGCTATTTTGTGAATACATATGAAACTCTTCGAAACGACTATCTTTCGACAAACAAATCCATAGCAGAAAAAAATCAAAGATGCATTTAATAGAAAGCATTGTTCTTCATTCTTGGAATATCGGCTCCATATTATATAACGATAAGAAAATCAAGTGTTCAAACAATTCTTTGTTGTCAATTCATTTTCTATAGCTGTTTTGATTAGTCTGTGTGTAATCAGTGCAAAACATAATTATACAAATTACTTTTGTTGAAAAATGAGTCTTGGTAACGATAGGGATCGATATGAATGTATCCAAATACATTTAACAAAATGACTGTACAGTTCTTTGTATAGATATACTGTATTAGCTTGTTGTGCACAGCGATATTAGTAGTCATATATTTACGCATAATTTCGGACACACATACACACACACATATATATATTAGTCTCACGAATATATAGAAAAAGAAAGGAACAGAAGTAGTACAAAATGCCGACAATTTATCGATTAACAACGAATCTCTGAATTTTTTTTTTTGTTCGGGCGAAAATATTCTCATAAAAATCTGACTCTCTCTCTTCTCCACACTTTGTGACTCTTTCCATATATATATATATATATATATATATATATATATATATATATGGTGCAGTTATGATGATTTGATATTAATAGTTGATTTTCATGAGAAAATCCTCGCCATTCTTCTGAATATTTCAAAATATATACAGAAATATTCAGTCATGCTTTTTTCCACAAATTTAGATAATTAAGTCCCTCCCTCCCCGTTTATATTAAACACTGGCCAATAGTTGGATGACTTGAATCGTAATTACCAACTAGGGGACATTCAATTTTTTTAAGAAATGTTCTGTCTTTGATTGTATTTTTAAACCTGCATCAATGACACCAAGAATATGGTTTATATTCATTTCTTTCTACACTTGAATGTTTATGGGCTTTTTCTACTTGTAAAAAATGTATAAATATTCGGAATTTATATACCTGATTAATAGATATCGAAACATTTCATATTTTAGATTTCAATCAAACATATTGTTTCAGTGGATTATTTTCATTTTATATACAATTGTTTATTATGTTTTTTTTCATTTCCAGACAATATAGCCAAACTGAGCAGTTAGTCTAGTATATTCTTTTCTTCTCTTCTTTCAACCAACCAACAGCTCCGTTAATTACATATTTTTGATTTAGTGTAAAAAGTAAATGGGTTTTCAAATTCCCAATGTTTTCGGTGAAACCTTTTGGTTCATTGCTAGTCCAATGTTAAAAAATGTCTTTGAAGATTATATACATTGTATACTTATGTACTTTAGCGCATCGTTTGCATGACTTAAAACATTCATAAAATGGTTTCTATTTGGAAATCCGTTAAGATAAATAGATATGTAAAAAAAAAATAATTTCAGTAATATTTACTTACAGGTAAATTAAAAATATATTAATGATGAGAATTTAAAATGAAAATATGTTGCTGAAAATTTCATAGGATCATTCAAAAGCTTATCTTAAGCGGTTAATTTTTTTAAAGTTTTACTCTATTCATTTTTTAATTTTATTCTTTCTTGATTTATTATTTTTTTATTTTTTTCATTTTTTACTTGTTTAATTTTAAATTTTTAATTATTAAACAATTATTTTAATTGTTTTTACCATAATATTTTCATTTTTAGTACACTTTTCATTTTGCTAAATATTTTATTTTTTTTAACTATTTTATTTTTTTTTTAAGTATTTTAGTGTTTTTTAAGTACTTTAGTGTTTTTTATAAGTATTTTAGGTTTTTTTTAAGTATTTTAGATTTTTTTAATTATTTTAGTTTTTTTTAAGTATTTTAGTTTTTTTTAAGTATTTTAGTTTTTTTTAAGTATTTTAGTTTTTTTTAAGTATTTTAGTTTTTTTTAAGTATTTTAGTTTTTTTTAAGTATTTTAGTTTTTTTTAAGTATTTTAGTTTTTTTTAAGTATTTTAGTTTTTTTTAAGTATTTTAGTTTTTTTAAGTATTTTAGTTTTTTTTAAGTATTTTAGTTTTTAACTATTTTAATTTCTTTTTAACTACTTTAATTTCTTTTTAACTACTTTAATTTCTTTTTAACTACTTTAAGTTAATTCGCATTTTACGTTAATTCCCATTTTCAGATTTTTTTACTTAATATTTTAAAGTTTTTGATTTTTTCAACGTTTTTTAATTTTTTTTCAACGTTTTTAATTTTTTTTCAACGTTTTTTAATTTTTTTTCAACGTTTTTTAATTTTTTTTCAACGTTTTTTAATTTTTTTTCAACGTTTTTTAATTTTTTTTCAACGTTTTTTAATTTTTTTTCAACGTTTTTTAATTTTTTTTCAACGTTTTTTAATTTTTTTTCAACGTTTTTTAATTTTTTTTTTTCAACGTTTTTTTTTTTTTTTCAACGTTTTTAATTTTTTTCAACGTTTTTTAATTTTTTTTCAACGTTTTTAATTTTTTTTTTTTTTCAACGTTTTTAATTTTTTTTTTCAACGTTTTTTATTTTTTTTTTTCAACGTTTTTTAATTTTTTTCAACGTTTTTAATTTTTTTTCAACGTTTTTTAATTTTTTTTTTCAACGTTTTTTAATTTTTTTTCAACGTTTTTAATTTTTTTCAACGTTTTTTTTAATTTTTTTTTCAACGTTTTTAATTTTTTTTTCAACGTTTTTAATTTTTTTTTTTCAACGTTTTTTAATTTTTTTTTCAACGTTTTTAATTTTTTTTTCAACGTTTTTTAATTTTTTTTCAACGTTTTTTAATTTTTTTTCAACGTTTTTTAATTTTTTTTCAAAGTTTTTTAATTTTTTTTCAACGTTTTTTAATTTTTTTTTCAACGTTTTTTAATTTTTTTCAACGTTTTTTAATTTTTTTTTCAACGTTTTTTAATTTTTTTTTCAACGTTTTTTTTTTTTTTTCAACGTTTTTAATTTTTTTTCAACGTTTTTAATTTTTTTTCAACGTTTTTTAATTTTTTTTCAACGTTTTTTAATTTTTTTTCAACGTTTTAAAATATTTTATCATTTAACTTTTTATTAACTTTATCTTTTTTTTTACCTCAGTTAACGTTTGTTAATATATTTTAAACTTATATTTTTTAATATTTTTTAATTTTTTTCCCTTTATTAATGCTTTCTTCATATTTTTTGTTTATCATTTCTTTAATTCCTTTCATATATATTTTCTCCTGATATTTCATTTTTTTTTTAAATTTCTTCAAGGTTAACAGAAATTATTTATTATGAAACACTGGCTATTATCAATATAATATTGTTGAATATTTCGGCATTTGCTATTTAACTTCGTCAGAAATGTCTTTTGAAAATGAAATAATGTGGGGTCGTTTTAGTTTTATGTACATTGCTCCAACTGTTATACTCATATTGTTGCCATATTCAATACTTTTCGATTTTACGCTCCAGCATTCATCAGTTGATATGAATTTCGAACTGAACACTTTATTTCTTTCACCGTGGTAGATTGTTCTAGTTTCATGTACCAATGTTCCTCCGGATATCTCACTGTCAGTCATCACCCTTTTAACTGTATTTTCGTTCAACAATGCTGGATATTGAACTCAGAACTTTTTGGGTAAATTCACCGTATTCAATCAACCCTTTTATCCACTTACCCAGGTGTTCTTTAGGAATATTTATCCCACTGAAAGTAAAATAAAAAAATGTGTTCGTTTCTAAATTCGAAACACCTGAAGAAAGCCTGAGCGGGACATGGTCGAAATATCATGAATATAGCAATAACAATGAGAAAAAATTCAGACTACTGAAATAGTGTAAACAATTACAATACCCCCTCTCAGAATTATGGACATACGTTTGTATTTTGTAAATTATATATTTTTTCACCTTTGTGTAGATATTACGAATTTAAATGATATCTATATATATATATATATATATATATATATATATATATATGCTTCAAAGTATTTTCCTGACATTTGGGTGTTTAATCTTTGAACAGTTAGAGTAAGTTATGTGTTTGTTAAATTTCAGAATATTAGTTAATTTTAAACTTATTATGAAGATCCCATTTTTTTACTATTGTTTAGATGAATATTGCTGATATAGACATAAGTCCAATCTGTTTAATTAATAGTTCTTTCAAGAAATCATTCAAAATCATTCATAAAACTTCACGTCAAAACATGTACCACTTAAATTTATCTTTTGCTTTCGACAAAATCTATTCGAAATCAACGTAAAAATACTTGAGATTTTAAACCAATTATTGCATGTTTGTTTGCTGTGAAAGTGTTAATTAGAATCTAAGTCTTCACTGATAAATTCAGGTTTAACAAGAACAGTTATTTTATTTTTTATTCTATCGTCTAATATCCATTAAAAATTTGATTTAATCAGGAAGTGCTTCTCCGTTCTGTCTTTGACCGAGTGTTCTTAATATAGGAGTGTGAAACAAACAAAATGCAAATTCGTGCAAACGCTAAATTGTTTTATTTTTTGTAAACAGTTTAATCCATCTAATGTAAATTGCATGTAGTAATACCTTATTGGAATGAGGTTTAAATGAAGTCGAAATACAAGTTGAAAAGAATTTGAAAGTAGAATTTAATTTCTTGCTTGTCTTCCAAATACACAGTCGTAATTTCGGAAAATAATCGTGAAAATATTAGAAACACTGAGCAATATTTGATGTGAATTGATTATTATGTATATTGTGTGTGTGTATATATATATATATATGTGTGTGTGTGTGTGTGTGTATATATATATGTGTGTGTGTGTATATATAGTGGTTATTTATACACACACACACACATATATATACATATATATACACTATATACATAAAGTATATAAACACTATATATACATACATATACAATATGTGTAGACACTTTACGCACATATTTATTTGTTTATATATATATATATTATATATATATATATATATATATATATATATATATATATATATATATATATATATATATATATATATATATTGATATATATATATATATATTGTGTATGTGTGTATATATAGTGTTTACACATATTGTATATGTGCGTATAGTGTTTACACGTATTGTATATGTATGTATACATCGTGTTCATATATATATATATATATATATATATATACACAGTTTTTTCTCGCAAAAAATATAAATAAGATACATCAACCCCGAACCTGTATATGAATGATATGATCCCCGTTTATAAATTTTTGGGGATCATATAAATCATAAATAGATCATTGTAAATTCTATTTGCACCTTTTAATTGAAATTAAAATAACTGATCCAACGCGCAACTCTCGGATAATAAGTGTGACATTACTATAAGTATTGAACAATATAGTTCATGCCATATACATGGAAAATCTACCAGTATAAAATAATTCTCTTATTGCTATATTTGTACAAAAACGCAGAACCTTATAATTTTAATTCAAACTCAGCGTTGCGACCGCACGTTCCAAAACAATAATACATTTCTCATAGCATTTTTTCTGATTACATCTCTGTTTTCGTTGTGCTCTTATTACTGAGAAGTAAAAACAAGAACAAAATCTACTTCCATACCTGATGATGTCTGTAGGAACAGACGAAAGCTTGTAAAAAATTAAAAAGACCTTATGCAACTGGAATTTATAAACTGTGATCATATCTTTCATATACAGGTTCGGGGTTGATGTATCGTATTGAAATTGTTTGCGACGAAGTATTCTATCCATTTAAATCATTAACCTCTATATTTGTTTTTTGTATGAATGATTCATGAATTTGTAAATTATATTTGCACCTTTTAATTGAAATTATATATATATATATATATATATATATATATATACACACACACATATTTGTGTGTGTTACTTCATACGTTACCTTTAATGGATGAACCTTTATTAAGTGTATGCCCTTTTTTAGTGTGTATTAAGCCTTCCACTCGTCTTACTTCACTGTTATTTATAAACAAATTATATTCACTGACAATGTTCCCTCTTACATCCACTTTCGCTAGCGGACCCATCGTTGACTGATCAAAATCTACTTTCCTTTTTAATGAAGGTACACACAATAAAAACAAAAGAAATGGAATCTTTATTTTCTGCGGTTTTCTAAGTCTGTAAGCCGGATCAAAATGTAGTTTTCCTATAATTTTTGTTGATTATTTGGACTTTGTGGTCAACCTTGTCTGTTTTAAAGGGAGATGAACTTTTTCTGTCTCCTTTTATGAGTATTCTTCAGTAGAATCACGTCTAAATCTCTTCTTCTCATTAGAAGCGAGCATGTTTTTCCCGTTATTAAGAACATATAGGAGGATTCATATTACATAACTAATTGACTATCATATTTTTGGTTGCAAGGAAGTTTTCCGCTTTTTTCATAGTTTCTTAATTTCTGGAAATCATTATTTCTGACTCAGAACATATTTTAACATATATGTATCATGGTAGTAAAATGCATTTCAAATTTATTGCACTTTTTCATAGGCACACACATCCTCACTAAATTCAATTCAAAAGTTTGACGCCACCCCTGGTAATGTTTCAAATCAGCCTTAAGATTAATCGTTTTTTTTTTTTTTTTCAATATGTGTGAATTACTATACATGCTTAAAAAGAAGTGTGGTATGTTTTTATTTCATAAATTTTCTAATAAAAGTAAGAAAAAGAACAGCATTTTATGATTAAATATTGCTCTCATTAAAATATCCCCGTTTAGCCGTCATTACTGCAGCACAAATATTTGGCATTCGTTGCAGAAGTTTCTCAAAATGTATTTTCAATAAATGATTTCATTGTTTTTGCAATGAATCTGAGAGTACTTTTACTCTCCTCTGTCAACTCTATCCAATGTTATTGCCGTGCTTTCAAACTTTTGAAAATGCTATATATATATATATATATATATATATATATATATATATATATATATATATATATATATGATGTGTGTGTATGTATAATGAGTCTGTTTGTTTATGTAGCAGTCATGTGATGTAAGCCCGCGAGAAAGAAAAACAATCGTTCCTATTCGAAATGTTTTAAATTAAAAGTGAGACTCAAGATTAAATGGAAAGCAAATTCCTAAATGTTAGATGGTATAGCGAGTAAAGAAGACGGCGTTTGTAGAATTCGAACAAGAGAAAATGAAGTGGAATGTGCGAAAGATTAAATGAAATTAGACCTAATAAGAAGTCTCTGAATTGCAGCTATTTATTGATTTTACGGCGCTCATTGAAAAAAAAAGCAGGCGCTGACAATTTCGAAGTGGGAAATGAAGCTGTTATTGCCCAAAGATTATTCTATTATTTACTTCATACTTGAGCTTAGTTTAATTTGCTAAAATCCAATTCATCTAAAACAAATGTATTTGTTTTATTGTCTTTTTTCCTAAAATTGCCTTCAACTACGTATAACCAACGACGTACATTCTTATCACAAATGAAGGTGTTGACATAGTATGCTATCAGTGATGGTTATAATAGACGTTTTCTTTACAAAAATATATTCCTTGACCTACAAGTTGATATAGCTGTTTGATGATTATAAAATGTTCCTCGTAAAGTAGTTTATCAGAAAAATATATTTCTTGAATCTAATAGCAGTTATCGTTCTTTACATTATCGATAATGACTTCCTTAGCTTTTGTTTGAGGAAGTAAACCTCATCAGAATCATTATGATTAGTTTAATACATTCTCAAGTAAGTTTCTGTGCTAGATATTTACGACCAACATCAGTAGTTTGGTTTGGGACCGAATAAAATCAAGTATCAACACAGGTGACATTGTTTGCTAACGCTAATTATATCTACAAAAGAGACTCAATATGACATTCGAGTACAACATATGAAATTAATTGGGCACTGAGTGACACACATATGATCTTACAAATTATCATTTTCTCCTTTTAGATGGAGACACAACATTTAATGTAACAAAATTCTTAAAATTAAAATAGAATATAATCAAACGATATCATTCATTTTATATATATATATATATATATATATATGTCTGCTGAAATTTCTTGCCCAGTAGCGAAAAGAATAATCATTAGAATACACGTCTTTATAAGAGTGATTTACCAGTATGTTTCTGTGAGTTCTAGCGGTGCTGTGTCTTCTAAAGAACAAACTTAGATATTATTCACACTTGTAGAATTAAATTTCTATATTCTGTTTTAAACTTGTTAAAAGTGGAACACAGCTAATTATGCTCAGTTTGTGCTGAACCCATTAAAATTGGATCCAGAGTTCAGTACAAATCAATGCTTTCTGATTGGTCAATAAATAATGATGTCATGTTTCTGCCTACGTCCGCACGGTTGCACTCGAACTGACCTGCTCAACTTTCAACGCGCCAAAAATTGGTAACCATTCTTTCGATACTCCCACATGATCAAGAAAATTCATAAACATGAAACTTCGACACGACTTAATGAATCCTTAAAATAATCAACTCGTCACACCAGTCCATGAAACAAAACTTTTTCTCTAAAAGTTTATTTTATTAACATCACCCCAGCTTGTGGAATTCAATTTCTTTTCAACCTTAACTCATGTAGTGACAAATTCAACTACGACAAGATTCAGAAACCAACTCACTCAATATCTTAACAGAAATGAAATCGTAAAGTCGATTAAAGCTTTTCACTGAATATAAATATTATCCGACCTTATATTTTGATAATATTTTTGTTTCTAAAATATCAATTTGAAATCCTCGTTATACTTTCATTTTGGAAAACTCATTTACAGTCAGCGATAATTTATGAATTGAGTCTTATTTATCAATGCATTATTCAATGCTATATTTATAGGATTGTGGTCACATTACATTGAAATATCGGTTCTCGTACAATCATCGAAATTAAGAAGCCTCAAGCCTCGTCAGTAGCTATATGTGTGTCTACTTAAGAAAACTATGTGCTTTAAGTTTGTATGTGACGTTGGTGTAATGTATAATGTCCTGGAATTTTTATTCGGTGAGTCAAACTCCAACTCTAGTTTGGTTCATTATATTCTTTCTTTTATATATGTCATGTCCTTTCAGGACGTAGGCGATCATGTCTCTTCACCTCCCTCTATCCCAGCAGGTCTCAGCAGGTTTTTTCCTTCTGCTTCCACCACAGACTACCCTCTCTCATCCACTTTCTTTTGTCTCTCTTTCCCTCAATTCGACCCATGAGTATCAAATTCGCCAGGCCATCTTTCGTCATCATGTGCTCCAGAAACTTCCGCTGCTTCTTCCTGATATTAAGTATAAGACTCATTTTTCCTTGATATATAAATAAACTTGGGCAAATTATGAATCAATCTCTTCTCCCCACAATATTCGAGACTTGTATCCTTAAATCATTATTATCTTAAAAATTACTTGTCATCTAAAAATATTTGCTAACCTGGGTTAGTTTCAGAAGGCGTAGAAAACAAATCGCTCACTCTGAATTTATAAGTAACTAGCTATGTTACATCTAATGGCATCGCAGTAATAATAATTTTGTATCTCTATCTATAAAAGGCTGTGTGTGTGTGTGTGTGTGTGTGTGTAACAAAAGCACGGCCGCAATTTTCGACGGACGTGAACCAAAATTTACATGCACATGCTTCAATTAAGCGGGAAGGTCAATGCCGACGTTGCATTTCCCAACTCCCATCGATAGAGGAAATAATTGATGTTTTCATACTTCTACGGAGGTTTTCATGTAGTTTGCGGCCATTTTCTACTGGTCAGAGTGAGAGCCTATAGCTGGCTGTCATGAATAGGCAGGAAGATTATATTGGCCAGCGTGAGAGACTGACACGAATGTTAACTAGCATGCAAAAAATCGATAGCTGCATTCGTCACAAGTGGGAAAAATTTAAATCTGCATGGCACTTTACTCCAATTGGCTCATTCGCTTGCTTAAACTGAACGTTGATTGAGATTCCGCTGAACTAGGTTGGGTGTGAAAAATTATTTGTTAACATTCTTTTTTCATTCGTTTTTTTTCAGTTACGAGTCCTTTTTTAAAGCTGATCGTCTTGTGTTCATTTTGTTTAGTTCTTTTTTCGTAACAGATTTAATGTTTAGGATAGAGCTTAGAAAAGATTCACAGTGTGAGATAGGCAAAAAGTAAGGCATGTAGCAACATCAGAACGGGAAAGGGCACTCCTTTAAAGGCAAAGAAGGGCAAAAATATTTTAAGTCAAGTGATAGCGATTGCTAGATGAGTCGTACGATTTTTGAATCAAGCCCGGGCAACGCCGGGCCGTGCTGCTAGTAATAACTAATTGTTATGCTGCATTGTTTCGGCCAAAATATTCCGACTAATAGTGAATGTTTCTTTTGCGAATCGAGCCGAACGCAATTTATAAAACTTTTCTTAATACCTTAATATTTTATAATAAACGCATTAAGAGTAATAAATACTTACCATTAAATATTTGCTATATTTTTGTTTTAATTACACCGATAAAATGAAGAAGCATTAGTTGGTGAAAACTACATGGGATATCAATCTGTGACCATGTTATTGATTCCCAATCTTTGGAGAAACTTTTCAAAATATCTTACTGTAAATGAATGCAATAATTAACATACATATTTACAAGTCAGTAACTAGAATCTTCTTCATAATTGTTCTATTCAGTTCTAAGTGGATTTAGATCACACATTATTAGTTCTTTTATGTTTTTAATAAATCGTATTTTATTTAAATGTTATTTATAACTTGGAAAGGATTAACTGCAGTATATTTTAGATTTTATATTACACTTTTTACGTTTTGAAAGGGATCTTAAGATTAAAAATTGTGAACCGAATGTGTTCATTCACAGAGAGTGAAGTAACGTTGATTCGGGTATTACTGTATTCTTGATAAAATTCTTGAAATATTTACACAAAGACGTAAACGCAATGTTTGAAAAAAAAATAAAATAAATAAATAAAAACTCTAATTCCGCTGGTTTCGTTATTAAAACGAACTGACGGCTTTAGTCGCAATATTGATTCTGGTCACGATTGATCCTTGAAGCGGAAGATCTGGTTATGCATAAATTGTTGGCTAAATGTACGTCGATCTATAAAAGATATTATCTCAAAGTGGCAACTCGCCGTTTAAAAATGGGCAAAAAATTCCAATAAATAAGAGTGAATAAAAAATCTTGAGGATCGGTACATGAATTTGGTTATCCAGAAATAATTGGCGTTTTGGAATGGCGTGTAATGAAAAATAGTATCGCCAACATAGAACAAATCATATTTTACCAAGCCACCTCTCTAGAATTGCACACAGCTTTTGAGTAAATGCTGATTTGCGTGAATCGGACACTTTTAATTGCATGAAGGTTTTGAAAATCATGAACCTTTGCATTTTCTATTCGATTTTATTTTTATTTTTTATATTATACTAGCAGTAGAGCCCGGCATTGCCTGGGGATGTAACAGTATGAGATAGATCAAGTATCGACCATCATAAAGACTGAAAAATAAAATTGACAAAGATTATTGTTTAAGGTTGACGGGCACGCATGTCTTAATTAGTTGTTTTTTTTTTTTTTTTATAAGTGGTCAAACTCAAACAAAAACATTGTTTTCGATCGTTATGAGTCTACCGATTGAATAGAATTTTATTATAAACAATTGTCTTGTAAATGAAATTTTTAAAGCATTCTGAATGTAAAAATAAAGAAAAAAGTGTGCAAGACAATAAGAAACACTACCTGCCAAAAAAGAGGTGAAGTTTTGTTGAAATCGGTTGAAAAATGTAGGAAATCCGATCCTATATATAAACGAACACACACACACACACACACACACAAACAACCGGGGTTTTATAATAAGTATATCTCGATAACTCGATATGAGTTGTCCCCCTTTCATTAATGCCTCTTAAAACAATTGTGTTTTTCTAATTTTGGACGCTGTCAGAATCACCGCAAGGTAATTTTACGTAGTCCTGTGAAGTTTTGAAATCGGTTGAAAAATGTAGGAAATCCGATCCAATATCTAAACGTACACACACACACACACAATCTGCGTTTCATAATAAGTAAGATACCAAACTTTCAGAAATAAGTCTATTCCTACGTTCGGAAAAGTTGATTTCGAATCTGTAATGAAGGAGCTGGTATCGACAAATTGTCGGACTATACTGCCCTTGGAATTCTCTCTAATTGATCCCACTCAAAAGGGAGAAATGTTCCATTTTTCAGTTCCGTTCCTAATGAATATTCATTTATATATTTTATGCTATTTCTATCTGCTGGTCCATGGGTACCGTGTTCCAACATACAGGATACTAAAAATAAATTGTCCTCTAAGTTACGCAACAATGAATATAATACTGATATCATCACATTTTTACCAGATATATTTATCAAAATTAGATAAAAATGTCTTGAAATTCTAATAAGTAAATTTGTTAAAATGTATCGCGATCGGCTTCATCCACGGCATCTAGACGACTTTGGAATCTCATGCATCTTTTCGGGAATGTCTTCTTATTTAAGTTGGTGAATGTTGGCATAATCATTGCCTTCAGTTCATCATTGTCGTACAAAACGTTCTGTTGGTCTCATATTCTACTACACACCACACATAATAATCATGAGTGTTAATGTCTGAGGAGGTAGGTGGCCAGTCGTGTAGTCGCAGAAATTGTCTGACAGCCATGAATGAGTTCTTCTGCTTGTGTGGCATGGTGCAGAATTATAGGCTCTTCCAGCAGTCACCTTCTTGATCTATGGAACAGCTACCTTCTCAAGGCACTTGATGTAGGCCTCTCTGTGAGTCCTTCACCAATAATTGCGAGAGTTCTTTTCTTATCAGAACGATCAAAGTGATTTTTCAGAGTTACCGTACTTTTGTAAGAACCATTAGAATCAATTATCTCTTTGTGTATCCGCTACACTCTCCTCAGATTGGCAACCAATCATTCTGAAATATTCATGTTGGGTAGTCCGGCGCGAATGCCAAGCAGTACAGTATTACGTTTCCAAGTTTCTGACAAAATTACGTCATTGAGCTCTTTTATCTCGTAGGTGGTCCCCAACTGGGCTTACTAAACTTTACAAAAAGCAAACAAAGCGCATGCGCGAAATTAAAAATAACAAATGACATTTTACCCATTGCACTCTGCATAACATTCAAACTGCAGTCGATATGACTTTAAATACTACTCAATAATTCCGTGACCGACCAACCAAAAAAAAAAAAATGTTCGCTAAAAACAAAACAAATTGAATCAACACAATCCCGTATAACGCTGGCAGCTTTTCTGCGCTTCACAGAAAAATTGATACTGGGATTTGTTCAAATTTGCCAGCTACGGTAAATATCGGAGAGGTATTTCCGTATAACATTGCGTAATCTCCGAGATTACCGACCCTCGTAGTGCTAGCTGGAAAACTATTCGTATATCGAGACTGTCAAAAAGCGACAATGATATTTGTTTTCTCGTACACATTGAACAATACAGAAAAAGACTGCTTGGAACCATTCAGCTACAAGATCGTACACTTTACAAGTAACGCTTTCCTACATGCAACGATAGTGTTGAAATATATTTTGTTTCAAATTACGAAAAGAAGCTGTTTTTTATAATTTCACAAACAATAAAGCCAATAAGTAGCAATGGTTTACTCAGTGTTAGAGAAGATAAAAAAAATAATAAAAAGAGAGAACACTAAAAATAAAAGCATTACGAAGATTGAAGGTAATGATTGGCATTGCATTTGAATTTTTTGGAGACCAAATTTGACAGGGAAGAAAGAAAACGGAAGGATCCCGCAAGTGAGAAGTGCGAGAAAAGAAGAAACTGTTAGGATAGAACTTACGGTTGCATCTAGCCATTTCAACTGTAAAATGATGAGACCTTGACACCAATATAGCATTACGCTTAAATCCTTAAAGACTAGATAAAATAGACTTGCACTATTTGGAGTATTTTCCTCACCTTTGTCGCCATATTTATTACAACATTTCGGGCATTGTACGTTTTGGCCTTCTTCAGGTGGTTGGAATGCCGAACTCAACCCTTTATTTCGCTCACTGGGGTAGACTTTGCTAGTTCCACGCGCCATGTTTGATGGATGTCAGTTATCTCCTGTTAATTCCGCTCTCCAAGTTCGCCACTACCTTTACCGGGATTTGAACTCGCATATTTTAGGTTCTGTCACTGGATCTAACCAACGCCTTTAGCCACTGTGCCATGTGTCCTCGAGCGACAAATATGAGAAAAATAGTCCGAATAATGTAAATATTCTACATAATACCTCATCTCAGAAATATAGACAAACACAGTATTATTTATTTTTAAAAAAAGTAACACAAGTCTAAAGTGATGATAGGGGAATGTCGGTTTTCATTCTGTTTCAACTAAAACTTACGTACCCACAAATTCTGACCCAATCATATCACAATATTCTTTACACCAAAACAATACATTCTTACATACCATTTTTACGACAGACATTATTATACCAAAATGTCTCTATGAAGTCCTAACTAGCACCCATATTGTCTTAGCGTACCTAAGGAAGAGAATTGGTATGTTCCCATTCATATAAATACTGTAGTAAATACTGTATGTTGGTCTTCATTTGGAGATACGTCTCCTACTGTGCTGGTTAAAATCTCTGCAGAGAGGATCCCCAGATGACGCTATGTCGAATAGAAGAGTCTCGTCTCGGAGAAACAGCTACCAGGCCCCGTTTTATACGGGGTCGACGGGGAATATTTGTCTGAGCCTACGAGCTCGGATACCACTCATTAAACTCAGCCTTGTTTCACATCAGACAGCGTGTGTTGATTGGTAGATATCCTGAAGTTTAAGACACCTTGTAAAATTCACTTGACTCACTTGTAGCAGTTGAATACATCTCCGCGCCGCTGGCGAAACTTATGTGTGTTGTTCGTGTTCTCAGTATTTATCGTTCATTACCTACCTTCGTTTGATTATTGTATTCAGTAACTTTCCCTAGGTTACAAGACATACGTACAATTTTGAAATAGGGGAAAGATCATCAGAACAATTAACATGAAAGTATTTATAGAAACGGCACAGGGAAGCTACATTACGGCGGTCTGAAAGTGACTGAAGACCAGATACCAGTTGAGGACCAATAAAATTGCAGATTATTATCTGAATTTTATCAAGAATGTCTAAATATATAGCAGGATCACCATACCAGATGAGACAGTAGTATTCAAAGCAAGGCGGAATGGTAGACTTATAAATATGTAAGAGATTCTGCAGGGAAGATTTTCTACGACATCACAGTGAACCATCATTCCAAGCAATTCATTCAATATACTATTTCCACTTCGTGACTTCAAAATGTTTTAGTCTTTTAGAGGTTAACATCAGCCATGATGGTGATAGACACAAATGAGTCTCTCATCTTTTTTTTTTTTTTTTTTTTTTTTTGGCAGCCATGATACATTTTGAGATATAATATCTTTTTGGAGATAATATTATTTAATTGATACACTTTCTATTATATAGTTGCTGGGAAGATGTAAATTCATAACTTCCTAAGGGTATTTGCGGGAAGTGAATATAACGAATCTAAAGGACATTGTAACTTTGGACTCAGATTTTTAATTCTGTGCCATTTAATTCTGTTGTTACACCGTAATATACCTGTAATCACCTGATTATTTGAGGTTGCTGAATATAACTGAAAACCGTTAAATTTATTGTAATTTTAATTTTATTACCAATAAAAAGCAATCAAAATTTTAGCAATGTTCTGTATAATAGACATAATTCTAATTTGGTAACTAATTGATATTATTGCAAACTATTTTTTATTAATTTAAAAAAAAATTAAAATGTGACTCTGCTAAATCATTAATTTCGTCATGATTAATATAAATAAAAAGTTACATTGAGATAAGAGAATGAGCAACGAACAGGGAAACTTTCATAAAGTTTAAAATTAACTTTTCTTTTAGCTTCATATGAAATGTTATGTAGTTAAAATAAAATCGGAAACTCTTGAGCATTTTCGTATGTATTGCATATTTTATAATTTTGCCGAGTGTACTCCATATTTGTTTCCGTACACTGAGATACTACCTTATCCATCAAAAAATGGACTGTTCTTTTATTAATTTCGTGTCCCTTCAGGACATAAACGATCATGATTGTCACAGTTTCATATCTTCGTTCGCTTTAAATTTGCGCCTTTGTTATCCACCAGCCCCTTGTTATGTATCCATTTAAAAAAGATTCTTTGCTCGGCTATTCGATGTTTACCTTTGCCCGTCTTTTTTTGTAATATACCGTTTTCATTTTAATATCCCAAACTCTTCAAGAATCCCCCGTTCGAGATACACGAACGCTCCCTTTCTGATTCTAAGTAGAAATGTCATTTTTCTCTCCCGTTGTTCTTAGTTTTCCAGTTGCTTCCATTTACACTCTGTAGTATTAGCATTCTTGTACAAAACGATATAGCTACTGCTCCAAATCTCCACTTTACGTGTGACAATATTTCCGGTATTTTCTTTTATATGGGGGTTTAATATTATATCACCTTTCAGTTACCTTTTCTTTCTTTTTTTGTAACGAAATTTTACAATTATATAAAATTGTGTTTAGATCTTAGGCAATTACACGAGAAGAGGAACGTATGTAATATATGAAATAAACGGCACTTGTAAGTTAATGTCCATTGAACTGGTAAATATATTAATAATTTACAGGATCCCTTATTAACTGAATGATTAACTGAAGGCGTGATAATGCTATAATGCGAATTCCTATCGTATGCATACGTTTCTCGTCGTAATTCAAGTCTATACGGAAAATGTGGTTATCTTTTTTCAACATGGTCAATTTTAAGAGAATACATTAAAGAAACCGTTTCTAGTGATTCATTCTTTCGTGCCGTGTACGGTGTCACTTCACGACATTGGCGACCACGGCTTTCTAAACCTTCCTACCTTTTGTAACTCTTAGCAGTGCCTATGTTTTTACCAACCAGGTCCCTTTTCTGCGATCCATTTACTCATGTGTGTAACTCGCTGTATCCCACGGGATTTCTTGTCACCTGAATGGCAATTATTCTTATACTTTTTCCCCCATTATGTCCAGAATATTTCAAGTGTAATTTTTCTGATTCTAAATATAGGATTCCTTGTTTTTGACTTATCCTTAATTCTTCCTTGTTACTCAGACTTTCATTTCATGATATTCTAACGGTTATTCTGTAGAAATAGATCTATGTTACCTCACGTCTACTCTGTCAAAGATTGTCCAGCATTGATTACTAATTTGGAAAGCTTTTAATGCTTACCTCTCCAGCACATTCACATTTTGTTTCAAATATTATATATATAATGTGTGTATACATTGTTTTTTATCTACCTCTTTATATATTCAAATTGAAATCTTATGCATATTAAATAAATTACAAATGATCTGCAAATTGTGAAAATAATTGATAGTACGTTGAAAAGTAGTTACCGATAAGACTGATAACATTTTTAATTTGGCCAAATAAATATGTCATTAAGCTCTTCGTGTTGACCCTTTATGTTGTCGTTCTCGCAGTCGTAGTTTTGTGACTGTACTCAATTTAATGATAAAATCAGATCAACACCCTCGTTAGAATTGACATCCGTTGAATATTTATAACAGATTATTATCACATACTTCTTAATGAATCAGAATCTATCAAGCTTACTGAAATATTTCTATAGACTCCCGCATCGTAGCTATTTCAATGATTTTCTTTCTATGTTAATGATTCCTTTATATGGTCACTATCAAATTTACTACAATATAGCTTAAAAAAATATTACTTTCAGGAATGTGAATTGTGTTGTAAATGTATATCGTGTAAGAGTTTTTAGAAGTAATGAAATTTTTTATATCATTACTTACTGAGAATCAACCAAAAAAATAAACACAAATAATTTTCTGGGAAGAGACGCTATAATTATTTACAAATCTATGCATCGTTGAATTTACCCTAAAAACACTTCGGCCGTTGTGTCCTTCGTACTTATTCAAGGTTTATTGTATATTGAGGGAAAGGAGAAATCATTAACTACTTTCTAAGAAATTAATAAAAACCTAGACAAATAAGGATGCCCGAGAATCAAATGTCTGAAGAAACCAGAGCATTGTGCAAGATTATGACGGCTTCATCATTTGCGGTATCATATACATAAAACTGGCGATTGACTGATCCAAACTTATAATTATTCAGCAGCAGGACACTACGCTTGACAAAGAGTTGGCAGGAACAGCGGAGCTAATAATAATATTATGCCTACGACTCCATATTCTAGCTTCGGTATTGTCCTCTGGGTCAATAACATACAGAGTTAACCATTGGTTCGTGAATTTGGAGTCATAGACATAGGGATAGATTTTGTACATTCTCAGACCCCGTGGAAACATGATTAACAGTTACTGACCAACATTAAAACAGAACAAGATCATAGATACCGAAACAGAATCAGGGGAAAGAGAGAAAACAAAATCAATTATTGAAGTTCAAAATGCACTGAGGTATACAGAGATAAACAGCTGACGATCACTGGTCGTAACAAAGGCAGAAACGTTTTCATAATGTCGATTTATTTAGGACGTCAGTTCAACATTAACTAATATATATATATATATATATATATATATATATATATATATATATTATTTCTAATTTATATAAAACTGCATGTATTGATAAATGAATTGGAGGTATCTCGGAGGGTGAATCGATATAACGGTAACACTATAGGTATCTAAACATGTTATTTTATTTAGCATTCACAAGCAAATTAATTGCAAAGTGAATATTGGAAAAAATTAATATATCTAAAATTTTGCTTTCAGAGTGATTAGGCATATTTACCTGTATAAGTATGATATATATAATGAACAAATTAATTGTCATAGTTGAATTAGAACAGGAAACAGTAGTGTTAAAAAGTGCTTAACACAAACACAACCCCTGGCCCTATATATATATACATATATATATATATATATATATAGCGTAAGAGTGGACGCGCTTGGAATTCGTCCTTGTCCATACAGCATCTTTTTGCAATTCCATGCTCATCCATTCTTACAACATGAACAGGCCACCTAAGATGTATCTTTGCTAGAATGGTTTCAATGTCTGTGATATTGTTACATTTCTTCAGTACTGCATTATTCTTGACCCTGTTATCCAATTCTATAACATATATGGCACGAAGACTGCACATGTGAAAGGAGTCAAGCTGATTTATGTGCTTGCGATATATATATATATATATATATATATATATATATAAGAGACAAAAAATATAGTGCTTTTAAATATAGAAAATTATGAGGTCAGTCAATTCCCCTCCCTTTGTTTTTTTACCTTTCGGTATCTAAAAGCAATTAATTGAAAAAATAATTAATGAATGAGCTGAGACAAAGAAGGTGAGGCAGAGGGTGAAATTAAATGTATTGGAAATGTAACGTGGGAGGATTAAATGAATTATGGATACGTTCTTTTTTTTATCCCACTTCAAATGAACTCAAAATAATTTATTATTATTATACATATATACAACGGGATATAATTTCCGATCTCGTGTTTAAACGATTTTTGGTCTGGAAATATTATCATAGCTCTTTTTTCTTATTGACAAAGGTTGCAGATATTGATACGATTGCTTTAACGCTTTGCTTTTTCAAAATATTCCAGTTTAAAATCCGATACATTGCTTCTTCTTCTTCCACATATTAATGGGGTGTTGAGGAGAGTTTCTAAAGCTTTCCAGAAAAACCATGACTTATGATAGAACCACCTTCTTAAATTGAAATTCACTACACATTATGTATATTAATTCTGATCATTTGTATCTATTACATCTGCTTTGTAAATTACTGCTTCTGTTTTTACTAACTACATCTAATGAACAGTTGCTTTTATTTCTACATTTGTATACATTACTGTTAACAATGTTTTGCTACATGCTGCTTTTGAAATTTCTGCGTTGTGACTTTTTATTTATTGTAGTTTCTAATTAACTAGTACATCTGTAGCTTAATTTAACTGAGTTTTTATTAAATATTTTATGAAACTCGGAATTTTTCAGGAAGTCTTTATTAATGAATTGAAAAAAATGTTTCCTTATTTTTCCGTGACATCTTGTGCTTCGTTATTTAATAAAATTTAAGTGATAAATTTAAACTGAGAATCTTCCTGCAACAATTGTTATTTCTGTATATGCTTAAGTATCGTAAAATATAATTTGTAAAATTTTTCTGTCATTTTCCAACACCCCTGTTAATGATCTGATAGAGATATATTCTTTTGAATATATATGAATGTCTATACAAAATAGCCTGCGCTTTCACGTAACTGTTTTTTTTTTCTTCAGTAAAACTTGCCATTTGAAAACTAGTAGTATGTCGAATTTTCTCTTTTAGGCAATCATTTTTGAAAGATTTTTATTAGTGAATTATTTTGAATTTGGTTAACACTCCTCACATATGTCTGATAGAACTCGCCTTCATGTGTCATATTTTATACAATGCCATGAAGATGGTTTTTTCATCGTTTATGTAATACTTACGCTGTTGAAACCCACACGAGCTAGGGGATCACATATGTCGTTTCCCTGTTGATATTATCGATTAGCCGCTGTTACAATCGAAATTTACGCCCTATCATAAAACTACAGATGATGATGGATGTCATATAGTTTGCGTGAATATTATGCCATAGTATATAGTATGTAATTGTTTTATCATAACTTTTGTTGAAATACGTTTCAATTGAATCGTTGATATTTGCAGAAAGGAACCATTGTATAAATATTAAAGCCGACGAATATTTACGATAGTTTCAAACTGAACGTCTGTCCAAAATAATAACTGGATTTTACGGCAGATTGCATGAGATTAATAATAGCATTATGTTGTGTTTCTGCAAACGTCGGATAAGGCTTTCTCCTTGACGTGGATGTATTTCAGTAGAAAAGCGTCACTATTCATGTGGTAGTTATGAAAATGCATATAAATACAGAAATCTACCTATCTCGATAGATATAAACTTGATCGCACACACAAACATACATATAATATATATATATATATATATTATATATGTATATATATATAATATATATGTATATATATATATATATATGTATGTATATATAGTGAGAGAGAGAGGAATTCCTCGTTGCTATACGTCAGTGTTATTAACCAGAAATTAATATAACTCTCTCATGACTGCAGCACAGCGTTCTAGCTGATTTAGAATTCAATGAATATATTTTCTCGATAATATGTCTGTTCAGTAGACTGTTTTTATATTAATCTTAACATTTCCACACCACCCCGCTCCAAAGATAATAGTCGATTCGCTCTGACAATGGTAACTGAAGCTTCGCATTTCATAAGTTTCCCCAATATAGAAGGATTACAAAAGTCCCTTTTGAGTATTTGTCCTTTCTGATGTCGATGTCATAATTCTGAGATATTCCTCGCGTTACAAACGTGTCAATTGCTTTGTGTTGATAAGTAGTTCAGTTGGTCGTCGAAACAGAGGGATGACTTGAATTCATAAATGAAGATTTTACCAATCAGTTGAAGTTTGATTCTTGATGAACAGAAACTTGCCTAGGAGTTAATGTTTATAATTTTAGTAGAAAGGAGGCTTAACTGTTTCCAGAGTCATGGGGACACTTGATTGAGCTATACGTTGAATTTTCTTGATGTCTATTACTTAACCATATAGTCTTATTTAATTTATATTCTCTTTTTCATATTTTTAGAATTAGATAATAGAAATTTGCGAAGGAGTTTAAAAGCTTTTTGACCCTGTATTTTTCTTTTTTTAACTGTTTCAATCTATATCTTTTGAAGAATCAGAGATAAACGTCTATGATTAACCCTGATTTAATTTTGTGCTTTTGATAGGGAAAAGATTGATTAGGTCATAACAATTACTAAAATTTCATAAATCATTGAAATCTAATTTGATTTTCTTTCAGATTAAGTTAATTTTTAAATGGTTATGGTGGGTTAAATTTTTCCTCGTGTGTGAATTCGATAGTGGGTCCAATGAAATTTTATAATGTAATGTTTTGCAGATTCTCGGTTTTGGGATATATCTCAAAAAATATTTATATATCTGAGTTATGTAACTAGGATAAACTCAAGTTAGCAGGATTATAAAATCTCTAAAGATACTTGTTATAAGAGTAAACCGGTTTCAGGGGATTCAACCGCTAAAAAGAATAGTTTATTCTGTTGAAAGAAATAAAATACGGCTGTTGCATAATTGGCATATGAGTATGAATTGTTTGATTGGTAAACAAATATTTCTCTAGATTTGATATGGAAAGTTATCAGGATATTAATGCTTTTTTACCGGTACATTGGGGTATATGTATTTTACACACGGACAAAAACAACTTACTCACTACAAAGATATAGGCTTGTTTCGATGTGGCTGCATCTCGACTAGTGAGAAGCAAAAACTGGATGGGGTACCATTGAAACTAGAATGCATCTTTGTATGAACTTATTTTTGTCAGTAAATAATTTTTGTTCTTATCTTTGTAATGAGCCTTCATTTGAAGTAATGCTGTGAAGGTTAGAATTTCCATTATTTTCTTTCTCATTACATTCGGAGATATATATATATATATATATATATATATATATATCATTTGTTTTTATTTGAAAATTTAACTAATTTTTGGCTTCGTGCTTTGGTTGTATTTAGAATCACTCTTGGTATGTTGAGTCACACAAGAAACCACTTAGAAACTTCAGTCCAGCTGTTTACGGAATAGATCATTGGAATATTGAAAACGGCAACACAGTCCCCAGAAATTTATTCTGGAATTTAAATACTTCCAAGTTTCGAAGCTTTCTGGAAGGATATTTTTAACTCTTCTAAATTGCTAGGAGGTGTTACCGTGGAGTAATGGATAGCGACTCTTTGAGGAATCGGAGACCCGAGTTCGTATTCCAGTTGAATTCACTCACTTGCTAATACACTCGGGAAAGTTATGAAACCTCATTTCTTCACCCAGCTACCCAGCTATGAGCAAATAGTAGGAAAGACCGCGTTGACTTTGATAGCAACTGGTCTACTGCATAAAGAAATGCCAACCTACTGCGGGAAAAAAATATGCTTCGTCATTCATGGATCGAAAGTTCGCATAAGCGTGTATAACGCATGGCACATAAGTGACTGAAATATATCGCGTGTGTATTAATTCCCGATGGATTGCAGATGTAACTTTTCGCTGTTTATGTAAAAGACGACTTTTACTTGTGTTAATCCTTGATGGCTCGTAGACATTTCGACAATTTTCTTTGTCTCTTTTGAATAAACAGGCTTGTGAAAAGCGGTATTAGATGACTAAAGAAATAAAAATCTATTTCTAAATTTTAATCTTTGGATTTATGAGCCCTTTTAAATTTGAATATTAATCTCTAAAGAAGACGATATTCTATTTCACAAGAGAAAGTAAAAATTCCGCCACGTATGATTAAAAGCGTTAAACCCTTTTCTTTTCCCATTTAATCTATATGTTAAATAATTGAAAAGGGATTTATAGAAACATTAAAACGTCAAAAATGCTTTAATGCTGTTCTTCTTAAAATTAAACTAGCAGTTTACTGTAATCCCACAAATCATTATTTTTTAAATGACATTTTATGAATTAGATCTTATATTTTTGTTAACATTCACGTGTCATGGCTGCTCGTAATTTTCCAACTGAATGTGCTTTGCAAATATATAAATAAACAATGAAAGAAGAAGCAATGCGTTGTTTTAAGATTAATCCCTGAAAGGAAATAAAAGCATCCAAGAAGAAAAAGTAGAAATTGTGTCGATGATGTGCATCTTTGTAAGAGTTGATGGAAATGGAGGATCGAGAATTTAAAAAAAACATTTTCTAAGGCTTAAACATAAAGAATCGGTGACAGGAAAAGTATATACAAAACAAGATATATCCTCTTAAGGATTTTAAATAGCTTTTCCTTGCGAATTAAATCCTAAAAAGAAGAAAGGAAGTATAAAATCAGTGAAGAAAGTTTAAAGAACCAATGCTGAAGAATGAGATGATAGCTATTGTCCCTGATTTCACTGATGATAATAAAATTAAACATTGTAACGATTTGTATAAATTAATGAAGGCAGAAATGTGATTCGAATGAAAGGCAGATGCATAAATTATTTTATAGAATGGGCTCTCCTAACTGTTACCTAGTCTTCACGAATTTAAGACCCTATTAGATTGACAACAAGGACAAATAATTTTACCGTTGAATCGACTGTCAGAATCAGGATAGCCTTATTATTTGAACAATAAACAAAGATAAATAGATGCATTTACAAAGTATCGTCAAAGTGTATTAAATTTATCTGTGGTATTAATATTAAGTGTACAAAATCGCTTAGCTATTCTGATATGTAAATCCAACAAACTCAGACCAAATTAAAATCTTTTCAGACATTTTTATACGCACCAATATATACTTATTTCATTAATATAATACGACTTTTTTCCGATGCCAGGAAAGGAGCCATATCTAGTGCTCAATTACGTTGAGAGCCATCGCAAACTTAAATATTAGAAAACTCGATTTTCAAACACGATTTGGTTAAGAGTCTGTCGTAGATCACGGAACAGGTATAAATAGTAAAGTAATTACTTGTTTTGTGGATTTTAACGCAATTACTATACATAATAGCAACGAAGTACTAAACCATAAAATAAAATTTACATTTGAAAGAAACATTGTTTTTTTTTCAAATTATATATATATATATATACGCGCACACATTTATATATATATATATATATATATATATATATACTAACACACACACACACACGTGTGTGTGCAACCAGAACATTGCGGGTAGAATGTCTAAACCCTTGTGTATAATCAGATTGACAATAGAAAAAGAAGTGTTTTTAATGTCGTGGCCCTTAGGCAAACCGACAAGCTAAAGACTGACCTCTCAGTTGTCAATGTAACTCATATGAACTTCAAGCGAGTTTCCCTCGATAGAAATAACTGGTTATTTGATCCTGGTTATTATAAGAAATATTGACATCAGTTGTATTTACCTGCAAAGATGCAAAAGACAACGGCGAAAAGACTCGGCAAACATTCCTGTTGCTATAGCCTGAGATCCATTGATTTTGTACAATATGTGATTTTGTATGCAAGTCCGTAGCGGGACCGAAGTGTCACATAAGACACAAGCATAAAAGCTGAATGAGGTTATTGGTTTATTTCGGTCTAATAGACCATCTTCAGGGCATATTCATAAAATATAATTAACATTAGACTGTATTCAATTCAACATAAAAAAGACGATTATTAGACCGACGTTGGCATTATATTAACAGTAAAACAGCATAATTGCATATTGGAATTTTTGTATTTCCGTATATTTTTCTTCATACTGTCTGATCTATATCCATATATTTGCTTATATATATATATATATATATATATATATATAGTGTGTGTGTGCTGTCTTACCCGCTTGTATCTTTTGAATATCTAAATCATTTATATTCTCAAAACATTGTTAAAGCCGTATTCACCCAAAAATAAAGAATTATTCTTTAATCCAAAACAGTTCTTCATAAATAACATACAACGTGTTGGTAAACCATAAATAATCGAATCAAAGAAACTAGCTATCAAATCCATTTGTCTACGTTACAAGGATACAAAAAAAAAACGTTCGTATACATTTCTTTAACTGAAGTGCGTAAGCATTGAATCTTGTCTTTCGTATGATCGTAATCTGAAAATTAGCAAGGAAATTCGACAATATATGATATAGTAAAAATAGGTGCCAAATTCATTGGCACATTCGAAAATTCCTATGAGATTTGACCAGAACTGATATATATCCATTAGAATCTTCTGTATTAACAACTGCAGAGTATTACAAGATGGGAGATGGAGATTTTATATATAGATCTGGCGATAGGTATCAGGAATGAATCTAATATTCATATAAAATATGTTGAACACAACTTCACAGTTAAAATATTAATCCCAATGGACATATGAACGCAAAGTCCACACACACGCACACTCTCCCGCGAATATATATACGGCGAAGTAACACACAATGTTATTTATCAGTCTATAATTTGCTAAATTCATGATAGAAGAGACTTCAATAAGTTTTATAGTGCGTTTACATGTATAAGGAGTCAAAAAGGGATATATACATTAGCACCGACTGGTAAAGAGAAATTGCTGTTATATCTGTTTAAATCTCTCTCTCATTCTAAATTTTGTGACTATTTCTTTTTACCGCTCAAATATTGTGACAGTGATACTACCATTACATACAAATAAAACTTTAAGCCTTGGACAGTAGTGAAACAGAAAATTGTTTCTCCTGGTTCTATCTATATATATATATATGTGTGTGTGCATAAATGAATTAGATGAATGTGTTAAAGAAGATCGAACTCGCTGCACTATACCAGAGATATATTAATAAGTTGCTGGCAACTAACGCAAACTTTAATCAAGCGCCAATAAATACATCACGAAATAGAATGATCAATATCCAATGCAAATACGCATATGGTCAACTAGTGAGATAAATGTTTCTAAAAATTTTAAACGACATGTTTGGTATCATGGGGAAAGATGATTGATAGCTTGAGCGGATAGAGAGCAGTTTGAAGAAGAGAAGGCAAAGATAGAATGAAAAAAAAAATATTATCGGTTTTGCCTAAAGCCTTCCGGATCAATTTTCGTTCGTTTGTTTGTTTCTTTTTTTTTTCTTCCTTTTTTTTATCTAGGCTGCAGCATTTGAATGAAAATATATCCGTATTTCTGACATGACAGATGTTTAGTTTTTTGGTGTGGATTCATCTCCGGACAGTTATATATATATATATATATATATATATATATATCGTGTGTGTGTGTTTGTTTCATGCGTATGTGCGAAGGTATGGGAAAGGGCAAACCAAGATTAAACCAAAGTTTTAACGAAATAGACGCCACTAAGTTATGTCAAAGAATGAGTCAACAAACGTTTCGGATATGAAAGAAGTTTGAAATATTACTCTTATGAAATTGATTTTTTTTTTGCGGGGACGGGGTGTATATTTGTATAGATCATTGTTTCTGTACTCGTTTATGACTGATTCTATAAAACCCTACGAGACAAGGGGAAAACAAAGATTAAAGTTTCGTCTAAAATTTCCAGCGGCAACTTCAGATCAACATCATTATAACAAAGACAAATGGATTCTTACAAATGATCGACAGTTAGTATAACAATCCTATTCCTAAGATAACGTATACAATCATAAATCTCTCTTTCATCCATCAGCCAGTCTTCACGATATATATATATATATATATATATATATATATAGCTTTTGTATGTTCTTCACTTTAGAGATCTTTTTTGTATATTTCCTTTTCACTTGTGTGTACATTAAAGAAAACCACATTTCTAAGTAACAGCACTTGATCACGATTTCCAGTAATAAAAAGCGGGCATCAATCATATCTGAAGACAACTTGCAAAATATTATACCCACACTAGATACCTTGTGAAATAAATATAGCTTTTCAAACGATGACTGTGAAATCTCTACATGCTGTACTAAATTAAGCTTTCAGTTACGTAAACATAAAATATTTCGGTTAAATATATAATGAATTCGTTGAAATTGAAGATTGACAGCAAATTTTGGATGATTTCCTCGAAGATGATGAAGAGACTTGAGGCGACGCAGATGTGGTTCTACAGAAGGATGCTAAGTATATGATGAACCGAACATGTGAGCAACGATGAGGTCTTTGAGAGGTTGCAAACAAGTAGAAAGTTCTACTTAACATCAGAAAGAGGCAGCTGAAATTTCTGGGGGGCACAATGTGGAAGGAGAGCCTGAAGAATCTGATACTCACGGGTCGAATAGAGGAAAAGAGTGACAAGGGAATGCAGCGCGTGACATACCTGACGAGCTTGATCAGTTGGATGACAGAACGATGTCTGGAGGGAGGAAGAAGGTTGAATGAACTTGCTGAGAGCTACAAGAGATAGAGGGAGATTGTGAGCCATGATAGCCTACGTCCTAAATGGAAATGGCGCATAAAAGAAAGAAAGACATGACGCTGCAATTTTTTTTTTCGGTTAGAACTATCAAACTCGTAAATAGATTTGCGAACGCATTCATGGCTGGATCGAAAATACATATATAGTAAAAGATGTAAATCTGCATTTATGTAAATATTTCAAATGTTTTCGCGTATAAGCACTGGATGTAAGCGTTCAACTAATTGTTTGATGGGAATGTTTAAACTCTACCTAGTTGTTATTTGGGTGTAGGTAAATAAACTATCTTTAGATTCAGATGTCTCAAACTGGGTGTCCAAAACTCTGTATTTGTTTTCAACTCGTAGAAAAATGGTCTTCTTGGGATTGTCAGCTCTGCTTCAGTTTTAACCCTTTGATCATTACTAATATACGAGAGGCCAAACATGAACGTCTTGATAAAGAGCAGTTATTTGTATGATAAAATATTTATCTCAGTACTCATAAACGAAAAAAAAATGAAAATACAGTATACAATGATAGACAGTGAATAAGGTGAATAAAGACATACATAGAGAATGTGTGTGTGTGTGCAGTATATGATAAAAAATATATTCCATACACTGTTCTTATATTTCAGTAAACTTGATGTTAATCTCATATAATGACGATAATGACATTTAGTGAATATATCAAATAAACTAAACCGTATATTGTTTTAGCATACCCTGGTGTGAGTCTGTCAAAAATAAATATGATCCAAGAATGATACAGTAGAGATATTTCAGTAATTTGGGAAAAATAATTGCATTACGATGTTAATCACTGACAGCGATAGGGATCTCCGTGAACACGTGCGTATGAATATAACACAAAGCAAGGGATTCATTTGTTTGTTACCAAGTACATGACGGTTACAGCATGCATTCGAATAATGCAGAATGTATTTCCGCCGTATCAATTGGAAAATTGGCTACGCGCACATCTCTAAATTTTTGACTGATTTCTTTATCTCATATAATTACTTGATAATTATATTGAATGTAAGTTTTCCAGATATTACTTATTAATATACATGTTATTTTTAGCGGGTACAAGTATTTAAGTTGATATCCGACATTATTGTTTTGATAAAAAATGAAATTGATAACAACCGTCGTAGATTTATAAGGGATTCGAATGAAAGATTTAGCATCTGCGCGGAATCGAAACCCTATGATATTATCTGTCATGGAAACCGTCTATAGAGAATGTAGACTAATTATTTATTTATCTTATTCTTTTGGAATGACATAATTTTACAAGCCGGTTAATATTAATTGACGAAGAACCGTTTATGTGTAACATATATATTTGAGTAGCACATATTACATTGTAATTCACAATTATGCTTCTCTAAATTCTTACTACTTTGTCACGCTTATATCTTGTTTGCTTGTACTCAAGCATAGCGCAAATTGTATTTCTTTTAAAAAAGAATCATGTACGTGTCGAGAAAGCTATATGGGGAATGAAAAAGGAGCATTTTAAAATGAGCTGCCCGTCTAGAAAATGGCGAAATATAGAAAGTCGGAAATACGAGAATATAAATATAAAATTGAGATATTTGTTTGCTCTATTGTCAGCATCCTCATTAGGACAGAAAGCTAGAGTTGTTAAATATATTAACTGTCTATCAAACCTTAAATAGATGGATACCCAAGAACAAATGATAACGAAAAACAATAATCTTAAAGCTAATGGAAACGCTTCTATACAAGACTACTGACAGCTTTCGAAATTACGCATTCTGTTGCTTGGATCCTGACATATGTTAGTTGTCCTGAAATTTAATTTGATTGACTGACATTGTTTGCTATGCAATATTAACTAGAATGAATACGTATCTCAGTAAAAATATTTTATAGCCGAGAAAGTTTATAAGAATGTTTATATTTCAAGGTAATATTAAATATTAGTTCTACATCTCCGTACCTATATATTAACGAGAATAGATACATTAAATTATGGTTGCAGTTGATTTTTTGTCTCTGTTTCTTCATGTTTTCTTCTTATTTTTCTTTTTTTTTTTTTTTTTTTAAGAAGGATATTATTTTTTTTACTCATTGAAATCATCAGAAAATGTCTTTTTATGCAAATGCGCAACTTGGCAAAGGATATTCCGTATTATTGTTTCTGTGCTAGATATATGATGGGCTCTCCCATTGAGTTCGATGTATGAGGCGTCGACGACCACAAACTAATCTGCATGCCTATAACGGGCATGATTTTTGAGACTGGCTTGAGAATTGCACAAGACAAGACACCGCAAAGAGTAGAGGAGACTGTATTGTATCCAAGTGCGGCAGGAACACAGTTGGATGTCTTATTTTGCTTTCTCGTTTTATGTAGTCGACTGATGGTTAGTTCTTAGTACAGCTATATTAATGTTGTAATAATTCAGCTCCAATGTGACTTTTCATTCTGGTGCTGAGTTGTTGTCCTGGTGAGTTCGTACATTCTAAGTGATATATATATATATATATATATATATATATATAGAGAGAGAGAATTGCATCGAGATTTTTGAGGCATATACAATAAAATATCAGGCTAGTTCCCCATTCCCTTAAATTTAAACGGAGAAAAATATTCATACTTCACTGACTATTGTTTTAAATTTGATAAAAAGTAAATTTTTGAAAAAAAAGGTCTTTCTTCCATTTTAAAACATGAACTATGCATTTCAATATTTTTAAAAACGTTAATCTGATATAACGTAAAAAAAGTATTTATTGAAAGCGGGATTTTCTCTTTATCATAAACTCACATGAAAATGGCTGTAAAATTCGTAAAACAATACTTAAGAGCTTACGAAAATGAGTATAAATTTTAGCTTCAACGAATAATTTTCTCGATGCGGAATTTTTTTTTTAATTTTAAAATACATAATTTAGCTAACTTCATCTTATATATGCCGTGTCTCTCCATGTTGTGCGTGATCCTATCTTCACAACTTCTTATCTCGTTGCTATACATTCCTGCCCTTAACGTGCCATACATTTATACAAGATTAGGAGCATTTTCCATCTGTTTCTCTTGCCCTCAATACATACATACTCAAACACACGCGTATACAAGCATTTCCATATATATATATATATATATATATATATAAATATATATATATATAATGTCTAAAAGAATATCGTGTGTTTTGGTATGTAAAATATTTTGGCATAAATTGACCTTGAAATCGTAAAGTTAACGTTCCCTTCTGTTGTTAATAACAGTGCTATGAAGGAGCATGTGTAGAGTGCGGCCATCTCTCCACATCATAGAAATTCCATCAGTGACCATGTCTTTTGCAGCAGTTATTGGCCATCCGTGAGGTCAGTCAACCTCCATATTCTCCAGATTTCGACCCTTCTGACTATTTCTTTGTCAAGAATGCGTAAATACAAAATAATGAAAAACCTTCATTTCCCTTTAGGCATTCCAAATATCTCTTCATTTTTCTCATTTTATTTGTGAAAACTATGTTGCTTTCCAACTTAGAAATGTCCTCATTCTTCTCGTGTTCCATCAATGCTATTGTCAGTATATTTCAGTAGAAAGCTCCTGATCATTTGTGAAGAAATTACCCACTATTATTTGCTATATAGAACGATTGATATTATATAGAATTGTAGCCTATTTTTCTTTGCACATAATGAAATTTTCGTGATTCTTAATTCTTTGTATATCTAATTTGAAGGCATATTTCACTTTTCAACTGCACCTTCAGATTTCCGAGCTACTATTTCTGTCACCCGTTAAGACACTTGATAAATATTTAGACTTATATATTTACGGGATTTGATTAATCAAATATGTAGATCGTGTCGTGTGCTGTTAAAATCGATTATTACAAATCTCCCGATTATCTCTACTATACTTTTAAGAGAACGTGATCTTTTCCTTTCGTGACTGTCATCATCGCGGCGGCATTTGGTTATATCGTTAAGATTTTGGCCACCAATAATCAATCCTGCGAGACATTTTAGATCTCATTTCGTTTAATAAATCCGGCGAGTTGACGATAATTGTCTTACCCATTATATGTTTACAAATTAATTTACACTTCGTAAACGTACGGTTTATTAACAGTAAATATTCTATAATATTAAATATCTTTCTCAGATAACGTACATATCGCATATTATTGAACGAAAGAAAAGTAAAGTTATTGTATAAACTTAGGTATTATGGTAGAAAATTTGTAAATTAAAAAGAAAAAATGTTTCTTACTCACCTGTATTAAATTTGCTTTTGATATATTTGTTGATAGGAAAGCACATTGCTGTCACTAGGAACAAAATAAATCAAGCATTAATTCACGCAGAAATGTCGGAATTATATTAAATTTATTTGGTCAGAGGACATTGTCTTAAATGGTGTAAGGACTGATATAAATAGGGTTAAAAGTTTGCTACTACCTTGAATATTTAAATGAGTTCATCTTTCCACACGTAATATGTATGCTTTCAGTAGTGTACGCATAATAAAAATTTAAAAAATGATTCGTCTGATGTAAAATGCTACTACAATACTTCAGTTAAGTTAGCTTGTTTGAAGATTAAGTTTGAGATTTTGAATGTGATTGAAATTTTCTTAATGTATCTGTTTATTTCAGCATCTGCGTAATATCGTATCACACACACAGATCTATATATATATATATATATATATATATATATATATAGAGAGAGAGAGAGAGACACTCTGATGTCGCTTAAGAGTTCACTCAGCAAAGACTGAAGAATTTGTGAGAGATGCTATATTCTTGAAACGTTTTCAGAAGAAATCATTTTTATATATAGAATATATATATATATATATATATATATATATATATATATATATATATATAAGGGAAAAGGATAATCCAAGTATGTCTTTTTAATATTTTATATTAAAAAGATAGATCATTGAAGTCAGCTCAACCTATTGTATACACAGCAACATGGTATATATCAAAGGAAATAAAAAAAACAACAACACATCTAGAAACATCCTAAACTATATTTATTTCACCAGATAAGATTTTAATACCTGTTTTATCAAACCTGAATTTAAAAAATGTGTTAAACTTATCCGGAACATAACGTCTGGATAAATTTAAGCTACTTTGTAATTCTGGTGTGATGATGTAAGTATCAAAACTTAATTGCCAAATAAAATTAATTTCAAAGTTTGTTTTTTTTTTCCTTTGAGATCTATATAATCTTCAATGCTGCGCAAATATAAATGATTCGATAATATAATAGTAACAAAAAAACTCTCATTTTTCAGCTAATCAGTAAATCATAATTGAAATATATACATTAAGTAAAACATTTATGAAATGAATTGCAACCACGTTCAATTTTTTTCAATCCAGAATAAAAATATTAATTAACACTTAAAAATATTTAAACCAAATCTGTGAACAATTACATTTAATATTTACTGACTCATTTTAAAGACAAGACAATCACTAGTCCATTCTTTAATTTTAAGAAGTTCCTGGAATTAGTGAACGTCAATTTTTTTGTCCATTTTTCTTCTTGGCAAAACCCTAGAAATTGCTCGATATAACGTGTTTCTTGCATACACTGAATTCTTTAAAGTGAACCCAATAATTTGACGAGGACATGAATACTAAAATCGTTCAGTTTTCCTTGAACTCTAGACCAATGCACATCGATTCCAACTTGACAGGGAACCTTGGAGAACCTTAAAGAATAAGGCAGGATTCACCTGGTCTTGATGAACTAGAAGTCTACTTTCTGTTGCACTTATCTTTATTTTTTATATTTGACTGTGATTCCGTCATGCCAATGTCTATACATTTATAAATAATTTTCAACGCGGTGGAGACCTGTACTCTCAACTTTTTCGATATTTTTGTAGCCTTCTCCATCAGTATAGGCTTCGGCAAAGCGAATTTTAAAAATCTTTTGACCTTGGCATTATGTTTTCTTTAATTCACTCTCACACTGCAACAATTTACATACATAATGTTTGGATTCAAAATACACACATTCCCAAAATTGAACACCTGTCATATTATATCTTTACTCCACAAGAAAGAATTAATTACAGAGAAAACCAGGTAAAGCAAAATTAGTTTTTGTAAATGTAAAGATTCATTTTTTTTCTACATTTTATTGATTAATTAATATTTTTTATTGTAAGGGTAGAACATGTTGAAAGTGAACGTATTTCGTTTAATAAAAGTTTTCTTAATGTACATATAGTTAATGATATTTATATTATCTGACAAAAACAAACAATTATTTTAATATTATCTTAGGACTTGCGCAACACTTCAGATCCATGTATCATATATAGTAAATAATTATCTCAAATCTTTTTAATTTCTGAACATATATATATATATATATATATATATATATATATATATATATATATATACATAATGTGTATAATAGTTTTATTTTCTTGACGATTGTATATTTTAAGTAAGTTTGTGGGAGTATCTAGGAAAAACTACATTTTTATAATCTCGGTCGTTCATTTACTTTTTGGGCAACACTAATAATATATATATATATATATATATATATATATATATATATATATTCTTTCAATGTACTTTCTATGAATTTTTTCCAATCAATTATTTCATAGAAAATACCCAAAACTCCAACAAACATCAAATTAAATTCTTCGCAGATTTTTTAGACATTTAGATTTATACCAAACATTAACCTCCAAATATACACTTTAGAGAAATGCGAAATAACAGAGTCTAAGAATTTGAATGAAAACTTCACTCAATTTAGTCTAAATAATACGGAGGTAAATTTTAAACTGATAATGTAGTTTAAATTGAAATATATTACCCATTAATAATCATTATTGATGATAAAATTATTTAAATTGGAATAACCTTTGATAATTATGTAGTTATCTAAAAACTGTCACTAGTTTAATTTATGAACAAAACTCAAACGAATAGATGTCAACTTAATAATCAACAAGAAAACAGTTTAGGAAAATAAAAAAAAGATTACTAGATGTAAAATGAATTATTCTTTCAATGTACTTCCTATGAATTTTTTCCAATCGACTATTTCATAGAAAATGCCCAAAACTCCAACAAACATTAAATTAAATTCTTCGTAGAGTTTGTAGACATTTACATTTATATCAAACTATAACCCCCAAATATACCCTTTAAAGGAATGCGAAATAACATCGTCCAAGAAATTGAATGAAACCTTCTCTCATCAGGATTGTTTTATTCTATCTTCTTCCTTTTATGTCGGCTTTCCTCTTCACCACTTACCCATCCATATCTAAAGATAACAGTGAATAATAAGTGTAGCGTTTGTCTGGCCCACACCATGTGTGGTTAGGGATAAAGAATCGAAATTGTACATCTAACTCACTCATGTCTTCTTCCACTCACTTCCGCACTTTACATATGCTTAATACGGCCCGTCAAAATGTGTAAATTTCTTTTTATTTTTCATTTCAACCTTTGGAAGTAATGTCTGATGATCCAGAGCCCTTTAAAAGGGGCTGTGGTGAAATAATTTATTACATGGAAACTTAAAGTGGTCTGTTTTTTAGTCAAACAATATATATATATATATATATATATATATATATATATATAACCAAAAATGCACTGAAAGAACTATATGAATTTTGAATAACGCAACTCACCCTATTAAAGAATGTCTCATTTTTTAAAAATGAATATCACTGAATAGAACAATTTTTCCTATAATTTGAATTGATTACGATACACATTGTATTATTTTCCATTTACTGAATATACGCATAGTAAATATTTCCTAAACTTGCTTTTTATTTGAGATTGATACGTTTAAAACTGCTTCCCTTCGTTTTGAATATTTCCGTCAAGGTCGGCATGTTTTTTTTTGTTTTTGTTTTTTTTTGTTCTTTTTTATCACTACCTTTTCAGTGATTCTTGGAATGATGTTGACATTTTTTGGCTACAAATGATTACCTGCACAAAATCAAAATATCTTGAGTTAATTGTGCTCGTGTTTTAGGGAGGCCAATAAAAACCACAGGATCGTATTCTAAATTTCAATAATGCCTCATATTATTAGAATACTAGCAGTAGATCCCGGCGTTGCCCTGGGATGTAGCATTATGAGATAGATCAAGTATCGACCATGATAAAGACTGAAAAATAAAATTGACATTATTGAGATTATTGTTTAAGGTTGACGGACACGCATGTCTTGATTAGTTTTTTTTTTTTTCTTTTTTACGAATTGGTCAAACTCAAACAAAAAACGTTGTTTTCAATCGTTATGAGTCTATCGATTGAATAGAATTTTATTATAAACAATTGTCTTGTAAATGGAATTTTTAAAGCATTCTGAATGTAAAAATAAAGAAAAGTGTGCAAGACAAAAACACTACCTGCCAAAAAAAGTGAAGTTTTGTTGAAATCGGTTGAAAAATGTAGGAAATCCGATCCCATATATAAACGAACACAGACAACCTGCGTTTTATAATAGGTATAACTCGATATGAGTTGTCCCCCTTTCATTCCGCGAAAGCGATGCCTCTTAATCGTGTTTCAAATTTATTTCTTGCAAAAACTATTGTGTATTTCCAATTTTTGCGCTGTCAGAACCACCGCAAGGTAATTTTACGTGGTCCTGTGAAGTTTTGTTGAAATCGGTTAAAAATGTAGGAAATCCGATGCAATATATAAACGTACAGACACACACACACGCACACACACAACCTGGGTTTTATAATAAGGATGATGATGGATCTCTTCAAACTATGCATCGAGGAGATATTGAAACGATACGAGATTAAAATATCGATTGACCAAATCTTAACAATACAATATAGGCAGATGCAATGATTTGGACGCAGTTTTTGACGGAAAAGTACCCAATGTATCTGCCGTTGTTGATTGTGTTATGTCGTTGTGTATTGTCTACTGCGTATCGTTATGTATTGTCTACTATATTATAATTGGGCCGGGTGGTTAGAACGTTCGCATTCTGTCCATGGGAAACGGGTTCGAATCTCACGATGGTCGATTTTCAGTAAAGAGACTTTCTGATGTTCTCGGACTGGAGGGGCTGATCCCAGCGTGCAGATCCTTTGGAAATTGCGTGAAAACCATATCACGGGTTGTCCTAAACCATGTGAGTAAAATTAGGTAGACGTAACAATAGGGTACCGTCGGTAGCTGTGCTAGGACGAATTCAAAATTCATCGTGGCCAAGGACTTGAGCGTGTTCAAATTGTTGATCATGCTACATAACACTCTTTCTCGGATCTGTTCAGCACCGTTGTAGTATAAAACACAGGTGGGCACGGAGCAAGCGTCTGCATTTGGGATTGGCTAGCCGCCCTAGTAGACAGGTATCCTCGATTACGAGTTGTCAGCTATGCTTCTACTATTACTATTACTATTACACTATAAACTTAATCTGTAATTTGTCTTTTTTTTTTCTTTATTTAACGTTTTTGTTTTTCTCTTTTCCTGGATGTAAAGGGAGGGAGAATCTGTAAAATCTCTTGAAACAGCCATCTGTTTTTGTTTTTTTTATTTTTCCTGTTTGAATTAGTGTTCTTATATAGCCCTTGTCATATATGACGTGAGATATGGTAATAATCTCGCTGAAAATCCCTCTGATCAGGAATTTATCATAGTATATATTTGAATGCCAGTCAACTATAAAAAATCGACTTGCTCAATTTTCTCTCAACCCAGCCAACCGGAAGTGTTAAATAATGTTTAAAAATGTCTTGCCGTAAGAACTTTCGTTTTAAACGTAACGTTGCCTATTACGCTAGATATAAAACTTGCTTTATCTTAGTTCTCAGTTTTTGTTTTTTATTTTGTTTTTTATTTTGTTTTTTAAGGTATTTTTTTATCGTCAATCAGTGAAAAGTGACACGGGACTTATTTCCCCTTAAACAAATCTTCCGTAAATTCATACTCCCTTCTGATATTGACTGATAACAAGGCTACATTAGAGCTTTACTTACATGCCTTTGTTTTTCTCTGCCCCGGTGCACATAGTGTGCTTCTACAATTTCGCGATAACAAGACAACTTGTGTTTTTTGTCAGGCTTGGGTTGAAGCCAGTTCATCCAATGAGATATTTCTGTTTATCTTCAAGCAACACATATTCGAACGAGTTTCGTGGATAGGTGGTCGGGGCATCAGTCGTTGCTGCTTCTTTTTTATTTTGTTCTCAGGGTTTATGATTATTTTCTCTTTTCAAATACATTACACTGTTTGTTCAGTATATTTTCGTTTTTATTATCATGTTATTTTTCTTTGCTCTTTTTATTGTTCTAATCTTTCTTCTGTTCTTAATTTAATTCTTTCCTTCAATCCTGTCTTTCCGCTTTTGATTAATGCGTTTTTATCGTGCAAGTTTATTCCTTCTGGCTATTAATTTTGCAATTTATATTTTCATTTCATATCCTTTCTTCATATTTGATATTATCTTTCGCGTTTTTGTATTTGAAAAATCTATCCACTAATATTTCCAACATTATTATTATTATGGTTATTATTTCTATTTGCTTTTATTTAATACGATCATTTATTTATAATATTATTCCAAGCGTCATGCGATTCAGTTTCTCATTTTTTTTATTGTTCAAAAATTCATTCCTCCTCTTTATTCAACAATCGAATAGTTGTATTTCTTATCCGGCCTTTTTCATTTTCTAATTCTACTTATCGACCACATCATTCTTTTTTTTTTTTTATTCTTGATGTAATCGTGCTTATTTCGTTTTGCTTACATTACTGTATATTATCACTCCAACATATTTCACGTTGATTCCAGTGTATATATCATTTTTTTAGAACTATATTATTCTTGAGAATTTAGTTCTGTTTTCTTGTCCGTTTCTTTTCATTTTCTTCATTCATTTTCTAATGTCAATCTTCTTTCTTTCTGTAATTCTTTCTTTTCATTTTCTGTAATTCTTTCTTTTTTCTTTCTTTTCATTTTCTTTTTTTTTTCTTTCTTTTTCTTTTTTTTTTCTTTTCTTTTTCTTTTTTTCACTTTTTTTTTTTTTTCTTTTTTTTCTTTTTTTTTTTTTTCTTTTTTTTCTTTTCTTTTTTTTTCTTTTTTTTTTTTTTCACTTTTTTTTTTTCTTTTTTTTTTTTTTTTTCACTTTTTTTTTTTTCACTTTTTTTTTTTCACTTTTTTCTTTTTTCACTTTTTTTCTTTTTCACTTTTTTTTTTTTTTTTTTTCACTTTTCCTTTTTTTTTTCTTTTTTTTTTTTTTCTTTTCACTTTTTTTTTTTTTTTTCACTTTTTCTTTTCTTTTTCACTTTTTTTTTTTTCTTTTTTCTTTTTTTTTTTTTTTTCTTTTTAATTTTCATTTTCTTGCTTATTCATTTTTTCTTGCTTTTTTATTTTCTTTTTTCTTTCTTTGTATTACTTTTTTCCTTATTTTCTATCGTTTTCTTTCTTTGACTTTGTCTTTGTATATGACTTTGTTTTTTCTAGTTTATTCCTTCGTTGATTTTGCAGTGTTATTAGTTTCGTTGTCTATTTGTTGTGTTGTTACTTTCGTTGTTTATTTTCCGTGTTGTTACTTTCGTTGTTTATTTTCCGTGTTGTTTCTTTCTTTTGTCTTTTTGACAACTTGTTTCTTTCTTTTGTCTTTTTGACAACTTGTTTCTTTCTTTTGTCTTTTTGACAACTTGTTTCTTTCTTTTTCTTTTTGACAACTTGTTTTTTTTCTTTTGTCTTTTTTGACAACTTGTTTTTTCTTTTGTCTTTTTGACAACTTGTTTCTTTCTTTTGTCTTTTTGACAACTTGTTTCTTTCTTTTGTCTTTTTGACAACTTGTTTCTTTCTTTTGTCTTTTTGACAACTTGTTTCTTTCTTTTGTCTTTTTGACAACTTGTTTCTTTCTTTTGTCTTTTTGACAACTTGTTTCTTTCTTTTGTCTTTTTGACAACTTGTTTCTTTTTTTGTTTTTGACAACTTGTTTCTTTCTTTTGTCTTTTTGACAACTTGTTTTTTCTTTTTGTCTTTTTTGACAACTTGTTTCTTTCTTTTTTGTCTTTTTTGACAACTTGTTTCTTTCTTTTGTCTTTTTGACAACTTGTTTCTTTCTTTTGTCTTTTTGACAACTTGTTTCTTTCTTTTGTCCTTTTACTCTCTCTTTACTTTTTCTTCACATTTTTGCTATTTTTTCTGTTACATTTATATTATAGTTTATTTTTTGCTGTTTTTGTTTATTCTATGACCTTTCGTTGTGTCTTCTGTAATTACAGATCTTTTTCATATTTGTTAATTTCTAATCGTTCGTTGATTATTCTATTTTCTCTTTCAATGCTTAATCTTTTTAGGTTCCGTTGTTGTCAACTATTATTATTCGTTATATCTTCTCATTCAGTTATTGTCTGTTTTTGTTTAATCTTTTATTCTATCATTGTCCCTTTTTTTGTCTTTTTGACAGTTTTTTTTCTATCTTTTGTGTTTTTTTATCCGTATCGTAACTTTTTTTTTGTTTCTTATTCAGTATTCGATTCATTTAGTTAAGAAAATTACACATTCTACACACTTTACTTCAAAGTATAAGATTTCATTTTATTAATATTTTCTCTTGGGTACATTCAGATATTCATAAACTAAATTTTTGACACGTATTTGTTTTCTTTCTTTGATGGGCCCATATATTATATTATCGTCCCTTTTCATATATATATATTCCACATATATTTCATTAAAATTATCTTGTTTGTTTTGAAAATTTTTGTCTTTTGATTATTTGTTTCATTTCTTTTTTTATTTTCTAAATTTTCCTACATAGAAAAAGTTTGACAGATGTTTTACCCTTGTTTCATATTTTCTTTGCTTTTATTCTGTTCACACTCATTTCTTGTTGGTTTAAACAAAATAACCACACCAGGCAAAAGAAGTGAATTATAATTATCGTCTAATTTTAAACATTATATTTTTAGAAACTAATTTTTTGCTGAGCATAAAATTACAAAAATAATTCTTTTTTAATATTATAGTTTATTTTTTCACACACACACACACACATACATATATATATATATATATATATATATATATATATATATATATATATACAATTAATTCGTTGTGTATTTCAATAATTAAAGAATATTTTCACTTAAAAACTTTGTTATATTTTAGGTCTTGAAGATGAGGTGTTTTTTCGTTGAAATAAAAATTACTATTATGGCATTTTTTCAATGGCTTATGTAATTTTAGGTTCCGTTTTTGACATAGAGCTAATTAATTTTATATCAATATAAATGTATGTTTAAAGAAGGAAATAAAATCTTCTCAATTCAGTGAATAATCAGATATTGGCGTTTTATTTATACTGTCAAGATAAACTGGTAGCGCTGTCAGTGAGCCTTCATGACTTGAACGTCTCAATCCATTAGCATCAATCCAGACCTGAAATTGAACCTTTTCGATACAAGATGCCTATATATCGTCGGTTGATAGTTCCGATCAAGAATATACACTTTGACATAGAGCTATCCCCTAAATGTATTCTTGGAAATCTGTACGTATATTGTATTATATATATATATATATATATATATATATATATATATATATATATATATATATGTTTTAAAATATTTTTTAAGAACTTTCAGTTTAAGCGTAACGTTGCCAGTAGTGCTAGATATAAAACTTGTTTTATCTTAGTTCTCAGTAGTTTTGTTTTTTTTAAGTTGTTTTTTTTAGCGTCAAAGTGAAAATGAAATGAGATTTTTATATATTATATATATATATATTATATATTTTTTTATTATTCAGAATATTCATAAACGTAAGAGTTCCAAATGTCCAGTTGGCAGACAAAATAAAGCAGGTTGTAATTAATACATATCCTTAAAACTGAGAAATCATGCTAGTATTTATATAGTAATCTTCCACTCAGGTACCAGCAGCCAATATAGCCTTCCAATGGATATCCCAATTTTAGCATAATGAGATGTTCCATTGCACCATAAATTTTTTCGTCAATGTTGAATTATTCTTTTCAGCTTGCTCCACAATGAGTGTTTATCTTCACCACGTGATTATTTATTGCGAACAGGATTTTGACACCTGAAAATTGGGAACTCTTCTTCATTGAAGCAGGCATATTATTTCGGCTAAAATTTTCCTAGGTTTGTGGACGAGAAGCTGACAAAAAGTTCAAATGCTGGATGTTTTATGCTTAAGGAGTTTCATATTAATGGGAGAAGCCCTATTTGCTTTCCACCACCAGACAACCCGCATTCAGGCACTAGCAGTTGGTTTCCTCAAAATCTCGAGATGACACCACAGGCAAAAGAAGTTGAATTGATGGGAATTATCAAGATCAAAATTTTAAAACATTATATTCATTAGAAATTAATCTGATTTTGCTGTGCAAAATGCCATAATCAACAAATTACAAAACCACTGATCCAGATAATATTGACATGGTAGAATTCACCCAGACACATTGTCCATCGCCTTGCTTTTGCCTCCATGTCTCAGGACTGATGAGCCAACACACACACTTTTGTCCACACAGAGCAGCTGTTGATTGTAACTATATATATATATAACATGATGTATGATATAAAACATCACCGATAGATCATGGTACTGGTCAACCAAGTTGCTTGGGATATTATTAAACATGATTAAAACGAGATCACACTTTATATGGAAAAAATGGAGGATATCCAGCTTAAAAACATAGTTGACTTAGTCCGAAAAAGGCATAATATTTCAAAAAAGTCTTGAAGATTGAGCAAAGACGGAATGGGCTTCCTTTGCAGAAGTATTGCTCATGCACCACTGACAAAGCCCCAGTTTACCTGAAGGTTGGCGCCTGATATTTTTTAGATTCTGCATTGATGCTGAACGCAGATATGTAATTGAAGGCGAAGCAGCAATTGCATGGGCATTGGAAAATGTCGGATTTTGACATGGGTTGCTGAATTAGTAGTTTTTATGAACCACTAAAAGGATTATTCGGAGATAGAGACCTTAGTAAAATCCAAAACCCCTGATTATTAAGGTTAAAGGAGAAAACCCTCAGGTACAGATTCACCATTCAGCACTGCCTGGGAAATGGCACAGAGCCTCCGATGCTGTCTCTCGTAACCCAGCAGACATCTTCAGCACTCCTAAATGTATTCACTGGCGAATTTCAATCAGACATCATAGAGTCTGAAACTGGATGATCAAATAAAAAACCTTATTAGCAAATTCGGTGCAAATGACAACCTGGAGCCATCATTCACCAGACGTTATCCGTACGGCGGACGCAGCGACCCGCACACAAAAAAATTAATTGAAATAATACAAAACGGATTCCCAAGAACGCGCATCCTCACTGCACCTGAAACCTGAATATTGGGAAGTGAACTGTTGACGACGGGTTAGTACAAGATCAAAGAATTGTTATCCCCACCTCACAACGCGCAAAATATTACATAGCCTACATTCTGCACATCAAGGCGAAATGAATACTGCCAATGAATCTGTTTATTGGCCTGGGGATGAATCTTCATTCGTAACATTAGAGCAGGTTGTATTCTGCTCAAAAAAATTGCCCCGAGTCAACCAAAAGAGCCAATCAATTTGACACCATCTCCTGATTGGCCATTTCAGCAAATCGTCATGGACATCTTTCATGTTGGAAACCATGGTTACTTAGCATGACAGGTTAATGAATCTATACCACTTGAGCCACGGAGAAGCTAGGATTATTTCGATTTGCCGAGACATATTTCAGATACGGCGCCCTGAGGAACTCAGCAGTGATGGTGGACCACCCTTCACATCTCTTCCATTCAAGCAATTTTGCAAGACTGGGCTGTTAAACAAAAGGTTATCATCTGCTGGTTACCCATAATCCAATGGTCGAGCAGAGCTCGCTGTCAAAAAGCCAAGAGAATCGTCGTCAAGGCAACACAGGAGCCCAAGGATCATTGGATAAAACTGCAGCAAGAGCCATCCTCCAATACAGGAATACGCCCATTCAAAACATTGGGCTATCCCCTGCTCAACTACTTCCACCGCCGACTACGTGACTACATACCATTCTATAAGCCACACGCGAATTGATAACCGCAGCACAAAATCGTGAGATAAGTCTGTCCGGCGGAACGCTCATCTCATAGAGCGATACAACAGAACAGCACACACTTTAAAACCCCTTCAAAAAGGACAAATAGTATTACAAAGACCAACAACCCGTCGATGGGACACAACAGGTCAGGTCATTGAAACCTCCCAACCACCAATACCGTATCAGAGTTGACGGATCAGGTAGAATTATTACGAAATCGCCGATTTCTCAGGAAACTGGATAC
>CAHIKZ030000878.1:502500-557500 GCA_903632075.3 Acanthosepion pharaonis
GCAAGTAGCAACGCAAATAATCTCAGTGGAAAATCCTGATATGTCACTCGATATACAATAATGGCCACCTAATAATTTTTGTGTATAGATCGATAATTTCTTAGAGATGTGTCCATTACATCTTTCAGCAAAATTTAATATAGTCTTTGCTGTTGAGAATCCATTTTATACAGATTGGTTTTACGCTTAGCCGAGAAGACTTTTAGAAATGAAGTTCAAATTCATGGAATAGACAAATGCGAAACACTACTATATTTTCGGCAAAAACTTCGCAGTTCATATATAATTAAGAAACAATTATAATCAACTGGCTGAATGGATATAGCATTTAGAAATGTAATCGCCCCTATAAAAAATATGTAAACATTTTTAATTTAACATATCCCAACGTTAATCATTCTTAATTTTATATCAAAATAAATGCATGTTTAAAGAATGAAATGAATAGTTCACAGCAATGCGGAACTGGAATAACCTTCAGATATTTGCGTTTTATACTGTCAAGATAAACTGTAACGCCGTCAGTGAGCCTTCATGACTTGAACGTATCAAACCATTAGCATCAATCTAGACCTGAAATTGAACTCTTGTAGGCGATACAAGATGCTCTATATACTGTCTGTTGATCCTCTCCGATCAAGAATATACTTGACTCCTGTAATGGGTCATTTTGAATAATCAGATTCGACTTAAAATAGTATATTTGTGCTATATATGGACCGGATCCCCTCGCTCGATAAATTTCCAGCAATGATTGTTTAGAATCGTTTACGCGGTCTTCTTATGATAACATACTTTCAAGTGTAGCGTATCTTCCCTAAAGCGGCAACGTCGGAAGCCTATCACTAATCTATCTCGATTTCCATGACAAGTGTTCATATGAACTGTGTCCTTTAGGCACATCACTTCAGATATCGGAAGATCACTCTTTATCTGTACTGCTTCTCCGCTTGAATTCCGCCGACCTCCTCTTGTATACTTATTACACTCTTATTCAGTAATTCATGACACTTATATGGCATTTAATGCTGGGCAATCACAGATAGAGGATGCAGAGAATACCATGTACTGTATATGTTAGACATTATATGCCATAGACATAGAGTTAAGTCATATTAATTTCCTCAGTATTCCATTTGTAAGGAAGATGTTCCCTTCAGTGTCCATTATCGATATTTCCGTAAACCCTCGAACCGTAACTTCTATAATCGTAGGGCAGTCGTTATCTATACTTACTATCTTCAGTCTTCAATTCGTAATATATCGTATTATTATTAAAATAGCCCTATTCAGTAATTATCTTGAACGAATCTGTAGCATTGTACTCTATGATCGTGATTAAAACAATACGTATCAAGAAAGGAATATATTGAGATCAGAAATTGCAATATTTTGATTGATTTTTTTTAATACGGTTTATCCAGTTTTGGCATGTCATTCAAGGCCAGAAAATATTTTTAGATTGTAAGAATGTTTAGAATATAATAAGGATTTACTGGTGAAAGGCTTGTAATTAATGTGTAAATCGGAGAGAATAGATCTATTCCCACTTTAAGTATATTTTGGATTGAGTCAAATGACCCTGGCTGGAATTGAAACCCTGCACTCCAGTTAACAGTTCCGTGGCCATACCCATTATATCAACCGCATATAATACCTTACAGAATCTGATAGTTACAGTCACCCATGTAAGAACTAACAAGTCTCGCCGTTGCTTAATTTCCCTGATCGTACGAGAACCGTTGTTTCAAGTTATTATCATAAGTTCTTTGATATTTTGCTTACATAAGATTTTCCTCTCTCCCTGTAATGCAACTGTAAACTTTCATTTTATTCTCTAGCAGCGCAAACATTAGTGTGAATTTGTTTGAGGCTTTTTTGGAAAAAGAAAAAAAAAAGTCTGCGATCACGTGTTATGCAACAGCTACTACTACTGCTATTGATACTACTGAACATATTACGCAGTAACGCAATATTAGCATTTCTTTCGATGAAATTTATCCACTGAAATAACTCGCAATCTTCGGAGGCATTTGTCATTAAGTTCGAAATGTTAGCTAAATGTCAATCAACGTTCGGTAAATTGCCTAAAGATATTTTTTGAAGAACTTTGCGAATTCACGTTTATTTTTATTTTTTTCCTTTTTCGAAAGTATTGACTGAGTATCGACAAACAATTGCTTCGTTTGAGTTAGAGCTTTTGTTTTACGTCAATAAACGTCAAACTGTTGCTGACACCCGTCACATACAAGCGGCTTTTGTGGGAATAAGTTGCGTTGTGATTAATAATTCTGGGTATTATTTTGGAGCGGACGGTTCATACAGCAGCACATATATTACTAGAAAGATAGACAAATAGGTGAGTGTTACTTATCTAGTGGCACCACACTCTCTACTGTCGTTCAGATGATGCACAATCTCAAAAAGATGATTTTAATATCAAGTTATTCCTTTCGATTTAAGAAGTTATGACAATATATTTTCTACACCCCATTACCTTAATTTTATTTTTTCAGGACTGGACCAGTCAATTTAAAACTTTGGGTGATATCGTGTTGAAAAATTCCAATCGAGTTAATTTTATTCACATACCGTATATAGACGCATATCATGCGAATTTTGAAGGCCTAATTTTGTAGCTAAATTTAAGGGGGTCGCATTAGAGGCGAGATATAAATTTAGCGTATGTAGTGCGCCACAGGCTACGCTGTTTTTCTAAACTATGTTTCCATTTACTATAATCAAATTAGCTTCAAAATTAGGTTTTGAAAACTCACGTGATACAGGGGTTTATATGGCACGCGCAAATATTAGTAAAGGTATGACTTCACTAATATTCTTAAGCTATGTTTTAATTAGTAGAATCGTATCAGTAAATCAACATTATCTCCAAAATTCTCTTACATTCTAAAAGTATTTTCTAGACTTAAACTACCTGCAAAATTATAAGCCAGTAAAACCAAAATCAGTTACTACAAATATTAAGCCTTTCGTGTCATTATGCTCATCTTTGTTGATACAGTTTTGACTTTATTATCATTCATAGAGTACAAGACTAGAGTTTTGATTAAAATAATTTCTGAATAGGACCGTAATAGCAATATAAGAAGATATATTATGAATTAAATACTGTGGATGGTGTGTATATATATATAACGATTGACCTACAGTTGGAGATTGTAAGATTTTAGAGTTGAAGGAAGAAGCCAGAAGAAATCGGAATGCAAGTTCCTCGTTACTAAATAAACATAGGTAATATGAAAGTCCCGAAGATATCCATAAAATCTAAAAAAATATTTTCTAGTTTCGAACAACCCTCAAAATGTTTACATGCCGGAAAATCAAATAAATAGATAAAGCAGCAAACTTTTTTAATTATGATGTAGAATATTTATATAATTTATCCTATATAATTTGCTACACGTTCGGGACGTGTGACGTACATCAGGGGAAGAATGGTTATTTCCACATATTATTTGAAGGAATTGATTTATCTTCGTATCTGAAATCTTTTAACCCTAGTCTTTATGGTGTAGTAGTAGTAATAGTTATCTGAATCCTTCTTTGACTTGTCGAGAAATGTTCTTTGCTTGTGAAGTACTGAAACAAAATTTGTCAGGGAAAGAAAAGAGTTTATCTTTTATGTCTCTGTGTATCCTTTCATTCCTTCCTCTAATCTTGTGTATTGAGGGTGTTGGTGTGTGTATATATTATATATATATATACATATATATATATATATATATATATATATATATATATATATATATATATATATATATATATATATATATTCATTCTAACATCAAAATTGTTTGGTTATTTATTGCCAAGTTCTCTATTTTATACTCGAAACTTTATGTACACATAGGCTGTCTTGATACTTGGCTTCCGAGGTAGACATCGTTTGGGTTTTTACTTCAGAGCTTTAGCGTCAACATTATAGCTTACAAGTCAGTTATTTTGTGGGGGTTCTTACTCTTCTGCAAACATCATATTATTGTTTTAAAAACAGACTACATTCTGGGAGAAATGTTGAAAATAAATGATTTCGTTTGTCCAAATAAAACCCGCCCTCGCTTGGTTAACCATATTATCCTACAAAAAAAAAAGATTATCAAAAGATCTAGCGATAAACATAAAATTAACTTCTCATATCTTTTTTCATGATATCTATCTCTCTTTTCCATATATATATATATATATATATATATATATATATATATATATATATATATATATATGTAAAAAAAAAAAAAAATGAATATGTCTCCATAGACACTTACCCAGACTAGCCGATGTCATCTTCCGCTTTAAATTTAGACACCCCAACCTTACCCTGGATTGACATCTGTGAATGTAACTGAGATTTTGATTCAAATTATTAACCCTTACGTCCCTTTGCTTTAAACAATTGCTCTAGCCATTACCATAGTAAGCTTAATTTCAATGATGAATATGCTTATAAAACGCGTAAATTTCAGGAATAAGTTATTCCAAAAAAAATTTCGCTTGACGATGGAACAGATCTTAGTACTTTAATTCAATTTAATTCAAATAATTAATTGATGTTTTCGGCTCTTGTTTTGAAACATGAGAACTCTTATGAAGCGTTGGAATCAAATTTTAAATAAATAAGAATATATATAAATAAGTATATATATATATATATATATATATATATATATATATATATATATATATATATATATACACACACACACACACAGAGAAAGACACGAGGAGAGGAAAAATGAGGATAGATTTTCATATTACCGAGTTTTAATGAGATAAATTCTGGAACTTGAATGTAAGCAAGACGAAAATTAATGATACCTTATACTTAAGATGAGAATAGATGGCGTACCTGTGTCGGCAAGGATATAACGCGTTCTTATCTACAGTTTCCGCTAATAAGACTGCTGTAGGCTCTAGTTTTGAGATTCAACTCTGTCCTGTCTCTTCAAAGTATCTTATTGATACTCAAGTCGGGATATAATGAAATCTATCGCACGTGATCTGCATTCCATGTCATGCCATGTCGTTAGGTCAATTGCCCTCAGAGAGAATCAATAACCGGTGATGAACATTCAACATTTTCGTTCGACAAGGTCACGCGTGCACACACTAAACAGATAAAATCATTACATTGTCTTCACATCGATTTGAAATCTCGCTTTTATCAATGAACGGATATGCAGAGGGTAGTGAATCAATGAGTTTAAAACGAAGCGGAGTTTGTATTACACACTGAATGAACCATCAAAAAACATTCAATAGAGAATATAGGGATGTATGATAGAAAAATAATGATTAAATTATAGCTTATATTGCTTCAGATAGTAAAAAATTGCCAAGATGAACATTTTCAATTTTTTAAATTCCACATTTTTTTAACAGTACATTAAAATAAGCCAAGATTCATTAAAATGTCGTCTCCAAAACTTTAGCATTTTCTAATGTCATCGACCGAATGTTTTCTGCATACACTGAAGTGAAATTTAAATAATGTTTTTCAAAATATATGGGACTTTGAGTACCAATGAATTTACAAAATTTAACGGTTATTCTACTAAACAGCTTCTCTCTCATTCTCGCCAAAGTATATATGTGTGTGTGTGTGTTTGTGCATGTATGTATTGGTGTGTGTGTTTGTGCATGTATGTATTGGTGTGTGTGTTTGTGCATGTATGTATTGGTGTGTGTGTTTGTGCATGTATGTATTGGTGTGTGTGTTTGTGCATGTATGTAGTGTGTGTGTGTTTGTGCATGTGTGTGTGTGTGTTTGTGCATGTATGTATTGTATGTGTGTGTGTGTGTTTGTGCATGTATGTATGTATTGGTGTGTGTGTTTGTGCATGGTGTGTGTGTGTGTTTGTGCATGTATGTATTTGTGTGTGTTTGTGCATGTATGTATTTGTGTGTGTTTTGCATGTATGTATTGTGTGTGTGTGTGTGTTTGTGCATGTATGTATTGTGTGTGTGTGTTTGCATGTATGTATTGGTGTGTGTGTGTTTGTGCATGTATGTATTGGTGTGTGTGTGTGTGTGCATGCATGTATGTGTGTGTGTGTGTCTTTGCGCATGTATGTATTGGTGTGTGTGTGTCTTTGCGCATGTATGAATTGGTGTGTGTGTGTTTTTGCGTGTATGTATTGGTGTGTGTGCGTTTGTGCGTGTATGTAGTGATTTGTGCATTTGTGAGCGTATGTAGTGGTGCGTGCGCGCGGATGTGAGCGTATGTATATGTGCGTATTTATGCACATATATATGTGTGTGTGTGTATTTATATACGTGTGTGTGTGTATTTATATACATGTGTGTGTGTATTTATATACATATATGTGGGTTCATGAAAGGATGTGTATGTATAAAATATATGTGTATATAGAGAGGTGTATATAAATATATTCATGTGTATCTTTATATGTATATATTTGTGCATATACCTAAATGTGCGTATGAATATGTGAATGTATGTATATGTATATATATATATATATATATATATATATATATATATATATATATACACATACATATGTTTGTGTGTTTGACACCAAAACACTCTGAAGTGTTCGTTTTTGAGATTCTATCGTGATAACAACTAGTACCGCATAGCATTACCAAATTTCATGGTGCTCCCATCTTTACTTACTCTCCTCTAGAGCCAAAAAATCAAAAGGAAAACTCACTTGCGTTATATGTTGCCGTTAATTTAGCCATCGGACTTTATATCTCTAAGATAGATCTATATTTATTTACTTTTTCTTCGCTTGCTAGTACGATATCACAATTGGCAGTGCCATATTTTTCTGATTTTCATAAGTTTATGCGTTCAAGCGCCCACGCTTATTTGGAAGTGATAATTCCTATTAGCTATTGCATTATTCATGGATTCATTTTCTTTTTATTTCTTTCCTTTTTCAATCCCCGATGTACCCTTCTCTTTTTATACTTACTTCATTATTTTCTTCCTCGTATCACGCTTTCTCGCACTCATTTGCGTTATGAACATTCGTATAATTTTACGTTGTCTTTAGTTAATTCTCTTACCGATTTATTGCCTTTTAATTCGACTAATCTGGAGCTGAAAACAACATGCATATATTTACACAAATTCTGACATTATGCTAAACTTTCAATTAAGTATTTACTTACAGCAGACATACACACTTCTCTCTCTCTCTCTATCTCTCTATCTTTATATCTATATATATATATCTCTCTCTATCTATCTCTATATCTCTATCTCTCTCTCTCTCTCTCTATATATATATATATATATATATATATATATATATAGTTTTCAGATATGCTATATTTATGGGATAAACTATGCAATATCAGAAATAGAGCGTATGTAAAGATAAATATAAATGTGAACATTTATTCAACACTCAGAGGTGGCAGGCTGTTTCATACTAGACGCAATCGTCAGGCCGCGAATGTTTGATTTTTCAATATATATATAGTTTAGTGATGCATTGTGGGAAATCTATTGTGGCGTTTTTTTTTGTGGGTGTGACTTGTTTAATTATATGTTTGGGTTAATTTATTTTACTTGTTTTACATTTTCATTTTGTATTCTTTTCCGTTTTTGATGTTTCAATATTTACATTATTTATTCATTTGGGTTGATTATTTTTCATGTTTTTTTATCTTTTTTATTGTTATTTATTCCATTTTGTCTATTTTAAGGGGAGTGGTTTGTTAATTTGTTTATTTGTGTTTGGATTAATTATTTTTTACTTGTTTTTTTTTTTATATTATTTTGTTAATTCATTCCAGCTTTGGAATTTTAAGTAACGTATAAATAATTTGTTTTTATGTCTTTGTTTAAATTTTGTTATTTGCTCAAATCGTTTATTTAGTAATTTAGTTTGCTCTCGAACGGTAACAGTTGCTGTTTTTTTTTTCCTCCAAGCAAAGTTTGCATGTTTTGGATTGATTGGTGTAGGATGATGATCTTTTCCTTTTTTTTTCCATGATATATTTGGTCTTATTTGTTTTTTGTTAATTTTCTAGATGTACTTGGAAAACATTATGCTGTTCGCGTATTTACTATTTGTGAAAGATGTTTTGTGTGCAGAGTTTCCTTGTTTCCAGGTTCCTTCTGTTACTCCTATGTATACTTTTTTTTCATTATCTGGTGATGTTAACGTGGCATCATATATTACGTGGTTTACAATTGCTTACAAAAGAACGTGATATAACAAGCCATTTAGAATAGTAGAAATAGATTAAATAATTTTTTTTAAAAAAACAAGTAAAAATAATCAACACAAATAAATTAAATAATAATAAACAAATTAACCAATCCCGCCCAAATAACCATTTGAATATTCTACAATAACCAATCAAACAATGAGACGTAAAAATAGATATAACTGCTATATAGTGATGAAGAAAACATTACTACGTTGCTCAGAATGCTAAACGAAATAGAGAAATAAAAGTATGCAAAATAAGTAAATAAATAAAACAGAAATAATAATTAATCCAAATAAATAAAAAGAATTAACAAATTGACAAATCGCCCCGCTAAAATAACCGTTAGAACTAATAAAAATAAGCATACATAAACAAGTAAAAATAATCAATCCAAATAAATAAATTAAAAAGTGTCCCCCGCCAAAATAAGAGAATAAACTCCGTCAAGCAATCTAAACATTAGACGAATACATATCTTTAATTATCTTCCCAGACCAAGACAATCTATTAAATAATTGACCTAAGCATATCCCTCAATTGTTTTACACTACCTTAATAAAACATCAAAAACCGGAAAGAAGAAATAATACGAAATCAAAATGTAAAACCAGTAAAATAAATTAACCCAAACAAATAAGCGGCACCCGCAAAAATAACCGCCAGAATAGATTACCCGCAATTTAGCACTAACCCATATATATATTAATAGAAGAAGAAAAATCTAACGTTTGCGGCTTGACGATTGCCTCTAGTATGCAATAGCCTGTCGCCTCTGAGAGTTGACTTAACTGTTCACTTATATATATATATATATATATTACACTCACGCACTATCCTAAACAATTATTATGGTTATGATCCCAAAGAAAAATACCTAAAAGTATATAAATTGTAAAACAGACAGATATAAAATGCCGGAATGCTACTCACAATAAACTGCTAAATCTTGCAAAAATGCAAACAACGTGCTATGGACACGAAAACTATCTCATGCACAACAAAACATCAAATGTATTAGTTATACATAGAAATAAATTCAACCGCAATTTTTATGTTAATCTTGCCATCCTTAGTAAAAAAGAAATTGCCGTACGTAAATGGCATATGAATCTTCACCCCGAATGCTTTTAAATATCATCGTTCTTGGTGGTATTAAAACATTCCGAATCTAACATACATGACTAAATAAATACAGAAAAAAACATTAAATTGTTTAATTCATAACCAAATCCATAACACAGACATTAATCCCAAACTATAAGCAATTCAATACTAATTGGCAAAAAGAAATCCTCGAGAAGATCATTTACACTCTTTCGTTTATCATATATTGAGTTGTGTCACTTGGCAACCTCTCTAGCTTACGCAACTTTTCGGCCAACCATATGAATATTTATCTGCGTTATTAAATTTAAAAATTTTGAAAAAAAAACAACATTTTTGATATTGCATATAAATAATTGTTACAAAATAAATCTTTGAATTTGCCTTGATAAATTCCCTTAGCGAAAAGCTTTGTCTAAAATAAGTTTCAATTTTTCATATAATTCTTTTATAAGTATACTCTATACGAAATATTACATACATATTTATGTTAACAAAACACCCCTGGGTACAAACAGTCAAAATAGTGTTAATTTTAAATTCACTGTACACATGTGCAATTAGGGAACTTATCATTATACTTGCCTTTACCTTTCTTAATAATACGCATATTATCTGTATAGCAGTAAAACGTGTCACCATTTCTCAAATTAGATTTGAAGAGCTCGAAATTTAATTTCTTTTTCATCTTCGTTAACTGCCACAATTTTGTCTTGTTTGAATAGAATATTCATCAAAAGAGTTTAATACAAGATACTTATGTATTAGTTTTATGTTTCTCAGTATGAGTGGAAATATCCCTAAATACTGTTTTAATAGAGTTCAGTGAATGATACAGCGTGATGAGACTAATAATAATATTAGTAGTAGTAGTATTTGTAGTAGTAGTAGTATTTGTAGTAGTAGTAGTATTTGTAGTAGTATTTGTATTTGTAGTAGTATTTGTAGTAGTAGTAGTATTTGTAGTAGTAGTAGTAGTAGTATTTGTAGTAGTAGCAGAAGCAGCAGAACTAATAGCAGTAAATATAATAGTGTAAGGTATTAATCAACATTAGTTTTTGGCAGTATTCCGGTAATGCCCATGAGAGGAAATCTCAGTTATCCAAGGCTAGATCTTCTACCTGATTATGAAAAGCAATCGTCTGAATACAATTTCCGATATTTAGATTTGCGATATGTTTTACTGGTGGATTTAATAATGATTGAAAAATTCACATTCCAAGATTTTTTTTCAATTTACTTATTTATATTTTGCTTTCTTTGAAACTCATTTTTTAGGCAGCCTTGACTGAAAAATCTGAAGTCATTTAAGATATATTTTATCATTTCTACTATACAGCGGTTTTACTATTACATCCGTGTGGTTATACACACACACACACACACACACACACACACACATATATATATATATATGAGAATGAGAGATAATGCGTGTGAATATCTGTCTATATATGTATGTTTGTGTACGCACTAGCCAATTAATTATGTACAAGATTGGAAATGCAATTTTCATCAAATATTTAATCAGCCAATGATATGGAGGTAATTAAATGTGTATTGAGTATTTGAAATATTGGAGATCTACTAGGGTGTTCGCAAACAGCCACCCCAATAATTTAGAGTTAATGGTCAGAAAAAGACTAATAGAGTGAGCAGAATTATTACGTGAAATTACAAAGGAAGTATGAAATTGATTTATGCCTGAAACAGCAGTAATGATTCTAGGCCAGACGCACTTTCAAAGAACTAAGCACATGTAAAGGAATCGACATTTTTCCCCGGAGATATATAATATGAGAGAGATCGTTATTTCACATTCTATTATACATACATACACACACACACACACACGGTGGGGTAAAGAAAAGCGGCTGGGATAGATGAATCGGAGAGCCGAGTTCGAATACCAGTCGAATCCATTACAATCACTTACGTGCTAATAACCTTGGGAAAGGTGTGAGTCATCGTCTGCTCCCTCCAGCTACAGACAGGATTCTATAGACTTGGATGGCAAATGATCTAGGAGAAAGACAACTTTGAATTCAAAACCTGCGGAGGTCGTTTGAGGATCTTGTGGCACCGTAGTGTACCAGGTATTCTGTATTCGGCCTTTCAAAAAATGTGGATGGTCCAGCACGAAAACTTCGCCACTATAATCAAAATCTCATGTGCTGTTGTCGGACTGTCGGAACTGATCTGCTTAACTTCCATACGTCGAATTCGACGGGGGAGTCGAAATATATATATATATATATATATATATATATATATAATGTGTGTGTGCTAACACACGTTAGGTACGTGCACAAATTCGTTACAAAATGACTATGCTATAGGGAAAACTTGATAAAAAGAAAATGTTATCGTCAAAATCATTCTGATTAAGAGGAAAGACCAAAACATTTTTGTTTAAATATTGATTTTAATACACTCTTAATACGTTCGGAATTACGGCAAAAACTATTGTTTTTCTTGCGCGTAAATCGAAGATTAGTATATGAAATTCTATTGTCTTTTTTGAGGTTCAAAATGTACATTGATACTGAAATTCTGGTATAATCAAATATTTGTGCGATTTAAATCAAGAATTTTGGACATTCACAAATGAATTAAATAACTTTAGATTGTTTTTTTTCTTGTTAAAAAATTTTGGTAAAAATATATTCTTATACCTGTTACCACCACATTCTTAATTTTATGTCATTTTGAGATATTGAATTTTCCCCACCATTAAAAGCAGGATTCCCTGGAGAATTAAATCATACTTTTTTGTAGAACAGAATAAACCCTTTACGGAAAATCTGTTCCAAATGGTAAAATAAAACTATTATATAAATCTAATGCATTATTGAATTAATAATTTGTTTTTGTGAATAAGATATATTAAGGACATTACTGTATTACCAAAAACAAAATCAATGAATAATTACTTTTAAAAAAATTGTATTTTCTTTATACGTTATTTAGGACAATTTTGTTTAAATCTTTTAAATGTTGTATTAATTTGCCTCTTTCAGATGATATTACTATTATTGATATTTACAATATTTCAATTTAAAGTGAAACATTATAAAAAAAGTACAATTTATCAATCACTAATAGGCTACAAATAATTATGATCATTTTTTATGCCTAAACAGCTACAATGTAGATACGGATGTACTAAGACGATATTATCAGGAAGTTCGATAATTATAGAAATATTAAAGCCAAATTATCAAACATCCGATAAAAAATTAAATTACAAGGAATATTTTCATTATTTTGAAAAAAAATACTAAGCAATAAAAAATTATATAAAATGGCGATGACTTTATATTCTTCAATTATTGTTCTCACATAAAGGCCCTGTAAAGACAGATGAACATCCAATGTACATCAACCTCTCAACATCTTAATTAAACTGCCATCGCTGTGTTAAAAATGTGTTTTCGCGATTATTATACTTAAAGAAAATAATATTTGTTTCAAATCAACTTATTTATGTTCATATCAGGTATTATTCCTCAAATAATGTTTCAGAAATTTACATTCTATTTTTGGACGATATTTTAATAAAAATATTTACAATGCGATAAACGAAACAGCGCTGAAATCATATAAGATAGCGAAAATCTTTTTCCAGTTAAATTAGTTTGAAATAAAGCGAAGTATTTTGCTCATTAGAAATATTAAATATGAACATTATTTTGAAATTTGAAAGCATCAAGGAACATATTTCAGTGTGAAAAACTTCATTTTAAATCTTAGGCCCAATAAATCTAATATATGTGTATATAAATAAATTAAAAACATCCAAGTTATATTCCTAGGGAGATTTTCCCAAATTCGGATATGTAGCGCTTATTATATATATCACGGTTATATAAAAATCATCTCCATATGTCGACTGTCACTTTGCCGCTTCAAAATTCCATTACTTATATACCCAGATGAGCATATATATCTGTATTGAATCATGAATCGTATATCGCAGTGAATGCTGTATAAATTCATTACAGGGACTAAGCTAGGTAGCGAAAAGACAAAATATCCAAGGAGCTACAAAGAAGAGTAAATTGTGAAGATGCATGTTAACACAATTCCTCGCGGTGCACATTTTAAGGCCATTCTTTCTACGCTGTTTATGAGCAATATGAACAACTTGTTTTATATATATATATATATATATATATATATATATAAATATTGTTATGGTTTGTTAATTGAATTGGCAAGCATATTTTCTTAAAAATCGTTTTTGAGAAGGTTTTAAATGTTTTTTTTCATTTTTATTTCCTTTTTTTTTTATCCGAGAGTAATTCGAAATGTTGTGCCAATTCATGTCGAATGATTCCTGTACTAAAATGTTTTTTCTAATCATTATTACGGTAGCAATAGATGAAAATTATTTTTCTGATATGGGAAATTTATAGGCACCGGAAATTTATAACTCGATCGGTACTGAATCTCTTGTTTTAAAAACTTTTGTTCACACAAAAATACACGCGGGCACACACACATACACACAGTTGACGAGAATTTATCGATATCAGTTCCTTGAAGAAATTCGTAAATCTAGTCGTTTTCCATATTGAATATATATTTAACCTATCTTCGTATACTCCTCTATATTTTTCACGCTCTAACGCGGATCTGTGCAAATGAAGGGAACATTAGAAATAGTAATTCTGTAGAGGTAGAAAGATGATTTTGAAAACCAAAACGGTACCCTAAAATCTCGAAGGAAATCTTCATCAATGCTGGAAACAGCTACGGGAATCGAGAAACAGTTTTGCAGAGAAATTTGTTTTAAAAGAAAGATTTCATAAATTTGACAATTCTTCAATAGTCTAATATTAGAATTAACATATGTTAAAATAGCAAAGCCAGATCTAGAATTGCATATGGGCGCAATACCCGGTACGAAACACGTTCAGAAATATCTAAAATCTGAGAGCTGTCCATTTGAATTCTTAGACCTTTGGTTAAGTGGTTTTTCATTCAATGAAAGCTATAGGACATAACGATTGTCATCCTTCTAACATTTTGGACTTGCGCTAAAAAGTCACAAATTATTGTACTAAATTACAAAGTATTCTACTGAATTACATCACGTGAGTGTTTTGTAAAAAAAACACGAGAATATATATATATATATATATATATATATATATATATATATATATATATATATCAAACCTCGAAGAGAAAATAATGGGATAACCAAAAGGTTAATCTTCCATAATAATTAAAACAAAAGGTTAGATAAGAAGCCCCCGCAAACAATACAGGAATGTATGATAACAGCTACTTCACTTGAAAAAGCTTTTAAAGCGAAATAATTTATAAACTTCAACCGGTTGTCGAATTATATATATTAACTTATACGTTTAAATTTATAAATGACTGTAAACTATTTTTGTACATGCATTTTACAGTCAATCATTCAGTAACGTTCTATTATATTACAAACGTCACAACGAACCCACTTTTTTTTATTTTGTGGAGAAAGGCCAAAATAGCTTTTGGCGAATAACTCACTGCTGCATGCATTGGTCTAATTGCCATCCGCCACTTTGTTTATAATGGCTCCCTAACAAGGAAAAAAATCACATTTTTTTTATTTTCTTTTTTAATTATTTTTTTTTTATTTTTAATTATTTTTTTCTCTTTACTACAACAGAAATCTGTGGCTTGTGTGCAGCAGTGCCATTAATAACTTGTGATAATTGCGCACAGATACAAACAACACATCAGTTAATTCGAAAGCTCTTTCTGGATGCTGAATGCCGCATTTATTTTCTTTTGCCTGTTGTTCGGTACATGGAAAGAAACAATGCAATAAAACAAGAACTTATGCGCAATTCTAAGTCAGTAAGCAAATAAATAAACTTTTTTTTTTTTTTAGGATAAGCAAACATTTTCTTTTAATTATATTTCTTTTCCTGGAATGAAAGAAAAAAAATATTCCAGAATGAGAAAATAAATGTTTCACAATTTTTTTTTTCCTAATCAACGAGATCATTTTTCTAACGGAAAGGAAAACAAAAGAACATTTATTATTATGATCGTTATTATTATTATGATCATTATTATTATTATGATCATTATGATTATTATTATTATTATAATATATTTTCTTGAATTTATTTTACGTATAATCCTTTACCCAATTTTTTTTTTACCAGATACCTGTAGCTTTATGTTATGGCTATACCAGCAAATTTTTATAAGCCTCTATATATTTGCATCGTAAATACTTAAGATTCTATTGCTATTTCTTAGTGATTATATTAACTTTTCTGCAGTGGTTGCCATTATAGTGATTTTACAAGCGTAGCTTATATGTGGCACAAGGCCGAAATTATGGGGCACTAGTGAGGAATTAACTCTGTCGTAATTGTTCTAGCAATAATCATGCTGACCATTACACCGCCAGTTGTTGTCATTATATGTCTTCTTCTTGCTAGTTCCTTTTCAGATACCTGTATTATAGAATTTTTTAAATCATTTCCTAAACTGTTTTATCAGATGGAAGACATTTGTCGATCAGATAACGCTTAGGTTTCTTGAAATATTTTAATGCATTCAAGGCCGTTCGTTTGTATATGTATTCAGTGTATACGATATTATATCAATTTACGGTATACGTATGCATATTTACAGTTGCTTTTTCTTTGTAAGATATCATAACCATTATTGTAACCTATACATTTTTATTGGTATTCGGTAATTATTAAATAAAATTGTGTAAAGATTCCAATCTATCTCTACGATTGTTAACATGCTACGAATTAATTAATTTGAATATATTTCATGTCATTCAGTAAAATTTGACATTGTAGTTATCACCATTTCCATCGTCTAAACATACGATCTGAACTGGAGCTAAAAATATATTTTCTAAAGCTGAAATATCATGTGAAATATAAATTTGAAAACTCTTACCAAATTCACTAAAGCAATCTGAACAATTTACGGAGATGTTTAAAAACAGACAAATTTCGTCTTCAAATCTACAAGAATACTGAAAGTATCTCAGCATATTTGAAGATGATGATTCTCTCTGTCTCTCCCTCTCTGTCAGTAAATGTAGTGCTGAATTGAATAAAATTAATAACGGTTTTACTGTACGATCGTAATCATTGCGGTTGGAGAGCTCACGATGAAGCTGAAGAACAGCTTAAAGCAAACTAGAACAATTACATATCTTCGTCATCGTACGAAGAGGAAATATTCACACAGTAGTATTCATAATATTCGTATGAAAGTTTAAGCTAAATTTTGATACGTGAGAAGATATTATCGTAACATTTAGCAAAAGCCACAAGAAACTGCTGTCTAAAATAAATGAAAGTTTAAACAAACCCTAAAAGAATGAGAGGATCAAGTTTCCTGGAAACCGCAAGTCAAAAAGTGTAAGAGAGAATAATATATGAAATCTTCAGTAGAACTCTACAAAATTTGGAATATGATACTTTCAATTATATATAATGTTGTGTAAGAGCATAGAACGCCAGATAGCTGCGAAAAATGATTCGAAAGATAAGCTTTCTTATAATGAATTTAAACCAGCAAGAACATTCTGTCAAGTAAGTCATCCGAAATTCTCAGGATAGGGCAGAAGAGAAGTAGTGAAGGAGAGATTGTTAGATAAGTGATATTAAGCATATATATATATATATATATATATAGAGAGAGAGAGAGAGAGAGACTTGTTGTCACTTTATCTAAATTAGAAAACCCTAGAAAGAACGGATGGGGATATTCATCGAGTTCAAGTAATGATAATAACTAGAAAAAAGCGTTTGTTTGTTTAAACGTAATTTCGTTTTTACCTATTCCATTTTGGGGATGCAATAACTGGTGAGGCAAGCGTTTTTTTGACAACCTGAATCAGTAGTTTTAAGATAAGAGAGAATTGAAAGATAGACACGGGCAAAAAAGAGTTAAAAAATGACTAAAGATGAAGACGTAACTTCACGCGCATGTTTTAATAATTCATGAAACAGAACAAAAGAGAAAAATTGATCATCTATGTTCATAGGCACGGGTTATGATTGCCGGGTAAAGAATGAGTTCTGGGCAAGGGAAACATCGGTAGTTAAGCTGGGAAGTGATAATTTACTTTAAAAATATATTAAGCTTTTCTATTGGGCGCCATATTTACCCGTCTGTATTAAATTTTCGAATGTTATAACTCTCTGCGAGTTGATCGTATAGAGACATCGTTGGCGGATAGAGGTAGCAAAAAGTGTTGACGCTGAAGAAAAATAAGCAAAATATCTAGTTTTAAGTTCTTCATGAGTGTGTGCGTATTTTATATATACATACATATATATATATAGATAGATAGAGAGAGATTGATAGAATTGCTATGCTGTTTTAAATTCATTACAAGAAAGAATATTTTTTATGAATATCTGCAAGACTAAGTTACTAGGCTTTACTAAGTATAAGATATAGATATCTTAACTTAATTTAATAGATAAACACCGTACCATGAATATATTGCTATGGATTTTTAACAGGTAATCATATTTAGTTATGTGTTAGGAAAGATGTCCATTGGGAACATAGTTGATTATTTTCACCACAGTGACTGAAATAGGTTACAAAATAATGAAAACTTATAGTATCCGAGGTTTTAATATATATATATATATATGTGCATAAATGTATGTGTGTGTGTATATATATATGTGTCAATATGTGTGTATGTATATATGTGTATATATATATATATGTATATATATATATATATATATATATATATATATATATAAATATATATATGTATGTGTATATATATATATATATATATATATATATGTATATGTGTTCATGTATGTGTGTATGTATGTATTTATATTGGTATAAATGGGAGAGTGTGTGTGTGAATATATATATATATAATATATATATATATATATATATATATATATATATATATATATATATATATATATTTATATTCAGGAACTTATACTATATATGTGAACCAAGGAGTAAAAGAGCAAAACGTGTGATCTTTTCTCGGCCTTTAGTCTGTAATGAAGGTACACCATGGATCATCGGAGAACAGACGCAAGACGACGGATTACAAAATAAATCATTTATTTATAAATACATTAACAGGCAATGAAAGAAAAAAAAATCATTTAACAAATGGAAAGGGTGTCATGAAACAACACATGGTACGAGCGAATACATGAATTTACGTAAAACGGTCAATGGAAGTAATCAACTTATCTGTCACTCGAGTTGATATCTCCACACATCTTATTCGCCGAATGAGAGTACTCTGGCTAAAACAATGTTTTGGTCGGCCAGCTATTTTTCTGGCTTCCTTATTTTTTTTTTCGGAATGGCCGAGGGTCAACCGCATCTCGTAAAGGCGTTTCTTTTTTCGATTCAGTTTCTTAGTTCGTTCTGTTGTCGACAGACTTTGCTCTCTTTTTCATTTCGGTCGGCAGTACATCTGGAATCAGGACGATTCTCCCAGCGATGTTCATCTGCCACTGGTCAAGCAGGAAATTGAAATCCTATTTTTTTTTCTTTTTTAGATTTTTGCTGTCTCTAAAGATAGTCACTTGGGTTCTCTTCGTACTTGACCGTGTATGCAGGACGATGGGTGGTAAATCAGGCAGTGTTTGCGTGACAGCCAGAAACTCAATCAACCCTCAGTAGATTCTGCTCACGTGAATCGCACCAGGAGAGCATGATGGTGCCTGGAATTCACTTATGATCAACCGCCTGATTGTCGCGGGATTATGGAACCAGACCATTCTCGAGTTGGGTTGCTTCAAATTTCACGGGTCCTTGACTTGTGGGTGGAACAGAAGGTAAAGAGCGAAAGAATTGGGAAGAGATGAGAATTTCATGGCTGATTATGGAACATATTTGCTCGCAAGTTTAAAGCATTGAATTTCAATTATTTTTAATATCTATTTGTCGATTAGAATTTGGGATTAATTTTGTGCAGCTTTTTAGCCTTACGCCTATATGTCTAATGAAATATTATCCGTATATATATATATGTCCATCTCATAAAAAATATAGTTTTCAGGTCTGCTAAAATTAATGTAACATAGTGTCTCCTATATGGGACCATCTTATGTCACAACAAAATGGTGACAGTCATTTTCTTTCTTGACCGCAATTTTCCGGCCAAGAAGATAGCTGTCTAGCAAGATACACAGTTATACCACTTGTTTTTGACTATAATGTCGACTTACATATTCTACGTTTGTGAATATCAGGTCGACTCCTTAATTTGGTTTAACTACTTAAGAAAAGTATGTATATATTTTAGCATATATTAATACATGTATGTTGTTTCCCGGATATATTGCGTTATATATTTAATAGAAAAACATATTTATGTGTATTGAGAACAGATTTATCTTTTGTAAAATATTCTATGATTTATGTAATTTTAACATGATTTCTTATCAAGCCCGAGAATAGTTAATGTAAATTAATAAAAATACGTACAATGCTGTCTGAGGTGACTAACATTTTTGCAGCATGGCATCATTCGCGGATTAAAGTCAGTATGACTTCAAATAAATCCTGCAAATCTGAAGCAACATCTTATAAGTATATCTAATAGGGTATTAAAATATATTTCCTCAAGCATCCTACATTTTGCACAAGTGCTTTTTATAGCATCTCGTTTATGAGACAACACCGTTTGCCCTGTAGTTCTGTAAAGCATTACTGGCGTTTTTACACAAACCTATCAAAATCCCATATCAACAAAGGTAATTTATTTGGAGAATATTTCTTAACAAGAACACAACAATGACGTGTAACTTGAACGTGAAAATTACAAAGCCGTCCAGGAAAATTCCATTCAGATAGGATATATAAATATTTTCAATATAAGTTTTCATTCACCATATTCTTGCCGAAAGCACAACCATACAATTTTAAACTGATCACTGTGCAATAAAAAACAAATATTAGAATATACAATACTTGAATATAATCCATATACGCAGCTGGCGATTATTTGGCTTAGTAAAATATTGGTTAATCTCTTACACCTATGTAGAACAGTTTATATATATATATATATATATATATATATATATATACATCATACATACATATATATATATAAGAATATATATTATATATATATATATATATATATATATATATATATATATATATATATATATATATATATATATATATATATATATATATATATATATATATATATATTATATATATATATATATATATATATATATATATATATATATATATATATATATATATATATATATATATATATATATATATATATATATATATATATATATATATATATATATATATATATATATATAATATATATATATATATATAAATATATATTTTTATATATATAATATATATATTATTTAAATATATATTATATATATATCCGCGTGCAATCCATGTAAAAATGTCTATTTTTCCTATATAACATACATCGACATACACACAGAGAGATATATAAAATCATGTATATTACGTACCGTATATTGCAAGTTTTCATGATCACGTTTTAAGCAAAAATAACGAGTCACCGTATTTTCTTAAATAGTTAAATATTATGAATTTTCTATAACTTGTTAGACAATCAGTCCTTTATGTGACATGCGAGGCACAAGTGTAGGTGATATCTTTCGATATATGACTGATAAATATTTGGTTGTCATTTGATTCATAGTGTTATGGCCCGGTCTCGTGTGAGAAAAAAAGGATTCAAACCTTTCCAAATGGCATTAGCACGTAAGTGAATGTAAAATATTCGAATGGAGTTCGAACTCTGCTCTCCGATTCCACAATCAGAACCGCTATCCATTACCCCACCGTGCCTCCAGCAATCGTATGTCTATCACATTGATGAGCTGTGATACAGCGGAACATTTTCCTTGCAGATTGCAAAATTTTATAAAAAATAATGCAGGAGCAGCTCTATACATGAAGTCAGCTTATAAACGCATATATATATATATATATATATATATATATATATATATATATATATATACGCCCTACATTTATTAATATATGTTCTGTTTGCACGTTATTTTTCTAATAGATATGTATTAATTAAATATTCTGTTTTTAATTAAAGTGTGTTAATTACATTTTCCGTTCTAAAGGTTCGAGAAATTTCGTAGAAAATATGCGCTCTCTTACAGGAATCAAAACTGTAATCCTTATAGGAACTTACATATAGCCGGGCGTGCTGTTAGTATTCAGGCGCAAATAATGATAACAGCACAATAGGCTATATGTCGGTTTCCATAAGATTTACATTTTGGATTCCTCTCAGAGAGCTCATATTATCTACGAAATTTCTTGAACATTCAGTACGGTAAATATAACTAACACTACATATATATCTGTTGTTCAGCTGGGTAGATTATTGTAGTTCCCCGTGTTATGATTCTTCGCATTTTGAAGTTATTTTCCTTTAATTCAACTATCCACGTTTTTCAGTTCTACACTGCTGAACTATTGAACTCACGGCTCTTTGGGTCTAGTCACTGGTTCTAACCAACGGTCTTATCGATTGGACCATAAGCTCCTGAGTACATCTGGGCATGATTTTCTCAGACCTAATTTTAAACCTAATTTTTCAGCAACCATTTTTGCATGTGCTTATATTGCAATTTTTTCTTTATTATTATTGATTTTTTTAACAGAGCTTATATTCCAATTTTGTATTATTATTCATTGATTTCCTCTAGCACACCTTATTACTGGTTACCATATTGTATTCATTTCTATGCTTGCTCGGCTCAGGAGATTCCTCTTGCCTAGTTTGTGTTGATTTCTATTTCGCATTTTCTAGTGATGTTCTCAGTTTATTATTTGTACCACACCCCACATTGGACGGTGATCTGCCATTTCCCTCCACATGTGATCAGGTACGACTGATTTTTCTTTTTCCCCTCGTTTCCGCTGTACGATGTTCTTACACTCTTACCTTAAGGGAGCGGCCTGTTTCTCCTTTATATATTTTTGCATTGCTGCACAGGATGGCGTACACTAAATCCTTAATGATCTTAAGTGTGTTTTACTGGAAAAAGATGTCTGCGAAATTTTGAAGTACTCTGGAAGATAGTACTAATGCTATATGGACCACGGATCATTTGAATTTTCGCTGATAATTTCTTCATATATAGTAGGCAGACTGAAGCGGTTTTCTGTGTGTTGTTATCCTCCTGTATTCATCTATCCTACATTGTCGGAGCTGCTGTAATGTACTCGAGGCTGTTGTTATGTTGTAAGTTACTGCTTCTAATGACCACATCTTTATATATGTCTCTGTGTCGCCACATGACATTCGCTTGATGTTGTCTGCGGGGACGGTCCTTTTCTTTACCCTGCATGGATGGTGGGATTTGGAGTTGAGGTATAGTTGGTTGAATTTAGGTTTGCGTTATGCGAATGTCTTGAACCCATGCTTTGTTCGAGATTATAGTACATTCAGGAAGACGAATTTGAATAGCATTCCGAATAATATATAAAATCAAAGGATAAACCGACTGTTTCGCAGGAATTCAGAACAAAAACAAACCTACCTTCATCCAGTTCCATATAATAAATTCCTGCCACTCCATAAAAAAATTAAAAAAAAAAAAACATACTGAACGGAGCAATACAACATGTATAAATCAGGGATGATGAGATAACAAGTCAGAATATTAGAGAAAAAGACATTGGCCTATAGGGAGACGACAGCCTAATCCTAATAATAGAACCCAATGGCCCTAAAATAGACAGATTAAAAAAAAAAGATAACATTATAAAAATGATTGGATTCAAAATAGAAATTAAAAAAATATACAGAAGAACAATATACTTCCTAGTCGTCACATTTCAAACTGGTCAAAAATCTTCCGAACCATATAAAAAGCATAATGACACTTTTTATATATATATATATATATATTATATATATACTCTGACCATTAAGCCCATCAATTATAAAGAACATATCTAAATCTATTATCCACAGTTTATCAGACAACTCATCCAAAACTGATTTTCAACGTGAAAAGTCTAATCGAAAAAATACTTCCCCGACACAAGCCCATTAACAAAATATTTAACAAAATCAGCTTAAAAAATAGCTACAGCTGCACTAAACATATTTCAAATAACAAAAATCACAACAAAAAACAATAACTTTCAATAGCGTAAACAGACCCACTCAATGCAACTACAAATTCACATGCCCACTGCAAGGAAACTGCCTAGAAACATAGTATACAAAGCTAAGGTCAACGCAAACAACTCTACATTGGCTCCACAGAGGGAATATTCAAAGAAAGAAAATACACTCTCGACCTCTTATTCTCTAAGAGATCATACTTTAACAGCACCAAATTTTCCGCATACATATGTCATCTAAAAGCCAAAACATCAGACAAAAAAATTATGAAAACCGCACTTGTCTAAAACAAAGTATCAAGAAATGTCAATTTTGCCTGCAAGAAAAACTGGCGATAATCAACCACACACATCAGAAACCTGTCAGTCAGGTATGTGCCATGCGTGATACACGCCTTGACTATCATGTAACTTTCGATACATGACTGACGAGGCAGTTTTTTTTTTTTTCGCACTAGGTTGCCAATTCTGTTTGTTGTAGACCAGTTGCCATTCAAGCTTAGAGAAACCGGTCTGCCCTGCAATTTACCCATAGCTGGGGGAAAAGAAAAGGATTCATATATATCCCCAAGAGTATTACACGTAAGTGAATGTAATGGATTCGACTGGAATTCGAACTCTGCTCTCCGATGACTAAACTAAAAATCAGAAATAATTACGATATGCAGATAACGAAAACATACCTACAATCACAGTTCAAACCAAAGAATAACAGCAAAATCTTAAACTGAAAACAAACGGGAAAGATCTCACAGAAAAAAAATATATCAACACTAAAACATAACACAACCACCAATAATAAACAAAACACCAACAGTCATGTTAGTAATACTAAGAGCACCCCGCAATCGCAAACACCTCCATAATAATTAACACGATCATGCAGAAAGATATAACTATTAACACTCCAAAATCATTATTTTGGGACTACCACTATTAGTTTCGCTATTAGTATTGTTGCTACCATTTTAAGAACAATTACGTCATAACTATTACTACCACCAGTAGTACTGATTTTTATCAACGTCATTATTATTTTTATGATTACCACAATTATCATCATTAAAATTGTAATTTTTTATTATTTCATTGATTATTTTATTAATTATCTATTTATATTTATTCCCCTGTTTAATGTTTTTTTTATTGTTATTATCGTGGTTATTATTTTTCCATCATTACTAAGGAAAAATCTACTGTTCATCATAACCAGTAACAAATCAATTATTATCAATAATAAGAAGACAGTACTTAATTAAATAACAGCAGTTATTTAAAAAAAAAAAAAAAAAGAATATCATCATCGCCATATCTACGGACAGAACCCAAATTAACCAACGTGGTGTTAGTAGACCGAAGTCAATAAGTGTGGGTATGCGTCTACATATGTATGTGTATATATGTGAGCTTGTCTTTGTCTGCCGGGGTAAACAGCCAAAAATTAAAAGAAAAAAAAAACAAACAAAAAAACCGCAAAACAACACACTTCTAGCCCCAACTAAGGTAACATTATTAGAATAAACGCTATAATCTTAACACCGGAAAAGAAATTTATACGTGTAATCGAACGCATGAATCCTTATCTGCCGCTAACCCAAGATTGTGTATATGGGTGATTACGTACGGAGTAAAATGCATACGTCTGTATGTCTTTCTCTCTCTCACACACATACACACACATATATATATATATGTGTGTGTGTGTGTGTGAGTGAATGTCATTCCAAACAAACACAGAAAAAAAAATTCCCCCCACACGCAAATAACCAAAAATAAATAGATCCACTTGTGAAAACAAAAAAAATAAACACTTTATCTGAAGATCGAAAGGTTACAAACTACTATCCATGCAAACGCATATATATATATATATAATGTATGTGGTGAGCTCCCCCGTCGTATTCGAAGTAGGAATGTCACCAAATCATTCCGTAGGAACACACAGAAGAAACATATGAATTCATTATAGTGGTGAAGGCTTTGTGTTAACCACCCACACTTTTTGAAGGCCATAATACAGAGACCTGGTGCACTACGTTACGTTAATGTCCACAAACAACCTTTTGTTATATTAAAAATTTATGAAATGTAGATTTGATGTAAACTTGCACTTTTATTAGTTATATTACAATATTGTAAATATTGACATTTCAAAATACCCACCCTTTGCTTTCGATCATAATACTCCTCTATATATAAATATAGAGCGCATTTTCTAAACTGAAGGACATTTTATTCATTAATCCGTCAGATTTTCTAATTTAGACGTTATTTGTTTAGAGGATAATCGCCTGCCCGTAGTTGTACCTTTTACTTATTAGAAATCATTTTTATTTAGTTTCATCTTTCAGCCTGAATATTCGATACATCATATTAAGAAATATGCCCGCTTCTGCAGTATTCGAACCTGCGCCCACCCTGGTCATACAAAAACTTCGTTACATACGTTATATAGCACTTCGTATTCTCCCTTCAGGGCAGGAGTGGCAGGATTGAATCCTGCCGCAGAGCGGATATTTTTTCTTTAATGTGGTTTCCCGAATATTCAGGACGACAAACGAAAATATATATATATATATATATATATATATATATATATATATATATATATATATATATATATATATATATATATGTTTAATAAATAAGTGGAGAGTCAATTGTGTTAATATATATATATATATATATATATATATATATATATGTATGTGTGTGTATGAGAGAGTGTGATCGTATTTCATGTTGGTGTTTTGAACTGTTCTGAAGTTTAATTCTCCCTCGTTTCAACTTGCTTTTGGGACGTATGTTCTGGATTCCCCAAATCATAATATTAGACAGAAGCGTTTTAGAAAAGTAGGTAAACGCATGGACAGATAAGATAGTAGCCACGTGAATATAGTTATAACGGGTTGCAGATAACCCAGAAATCACTGAAGAGTTTTTGCTCCGAGATTTGCGGATAGCTGACTCTCTTTAGGGAAATGAATATTGACAGGAACCGAAATAGCAATTCTTCACACGTGACAGATAAGAACGAACGAACGTGCAAACGATACGCTTTAGTTTTTTTTTTTCTTACTGGAAACTTCATTATTATAAACTGAATTTCGATTACTTTATGTGTATATATAAGTATATAGAACATAAGTGTACAGTACCTACCAAATCCTTTTTCATGGTAACGGCTCTAACGAGCTGTTTTAACTGGTGTCCAATTTCATGAATTCAAACGTGCTACTATGGTGGCAACTTGGTCTCACCATTTTACTGTCGAAACATTTAAGTTTAATTCCGCCTCTACTCCAAAAGCGGCATCTCTCGACCTTTCCGACAGTGGAATTCCCTTCTTACTTTTTCCTTGATAACTATAATCTTCTAAAATTTAATTGTCTATAGACATCTTCTGATGCCTTTCTTGATTTTCGTCTTTTCTCTTACTTTCATTCTCTTTAACTCTTTGCATGCTAGTGTTACTCCCGCCTTGCTTGGGATGAAATGCTTAAAAAATAGATATTGCTGAACTTAGCACTCCGTATATTCCTCTTTCTTTCTTACTTAATTTAATTGCTTATCTTTCGCTAACGCTACGTTTCTTTTCTTCCGCTTACCATCGACACCAAAATTTAAATTCCATTTTTGATATTATCGCTTCTATTGCTTTCATTATGTCACGTGTGTATTAAATTCTCCAGACACTTTCTTCATAATATATCAGATAAATTTCCGATGTCACTTTTCATATTCGAAATGTAAGTTTGTTTGTACCGCTTAATTTTCTCACAATATCCACATTGTTAGCGTATGTCTTGGAAATTGTTAGGATTCTTCGATAAAACCATAAAACTGTTGTTTCAAATTCTTCATCACTAGATATTTTTTCAGTATTTTCCAAAAAATACAAAACAATTTTTATTTTGTCCCTTCAGGACGTAGGCGATCAAGACCCTCCATGTCTTTCTGTCTCTTGTAGCTCTTTATATGTTATGCTTTTTTGTTATTTATCCCTAACTCTGTTCTACCATCAATTTACTGAAGATCGTCAGGTATTTTACGCGCTGCTTTCCTTTGTCTCACTTTCTCGCAATATGTCCTGTGAGTATCGGATTTTCCAAACTGTCTTTCCCCATATTGTACCAAAGAAATTTCAACTGCCTCTTCCTGATGTTATGTATAAGTTACCTTTCTGTTTCCATTTTCTCCAAAACTTCATAATCTTCGGTCTATGGTATCATCAAAATCTTCCTGTAGAACTACATTTCTGTTGCTTCACGTCATCTTCTTCATCTTGGAGGAGACTTTCCAGGACACTATGCCGTACAAGAAGACTGAAAACCCTTAAGGTTTCACTATATTTTCTTTGTTTCCAGTGAAAATTGTCTGTCTCTAAATACGTTGCTTAGCTTTTACAATGCATCTTTGGTCATCCCAGCCTGTTTTTGGACCTCAGTGTCGCAAATTTACGTCCTCTGTCAGAATTCTCATCAGATGTTTATGTTGTTACACTTGTTTGATTTTAGGATCCCCGATTCGTAATTGGCACTTTGAGATCAGCCTTTTGTTGATGACCACTCATTCCGTCTTTTCGTAGTTTATTCTTTGTCCTTTCTACTCTCATTCCTTCACTACCTTCTGTAGAAGACTTTGTAGTGTCATTTCTGTGTCTGCTATCAAAACCTATCGAAATAAAATAGAATCGTGTGTTCATGTATGTCATTTGTGTTAATTGTATTCTTTCTCAAAACATACTTGTTCTTTAAATGTAAATGACTTTTGTCATATAAAATGTATTAAAAACGACAAAAAGTATTACTGTTGATGCTTGCTTACAGCCTCTATGCCAGCCGAGTTTTTTTTTTAACAACGCTGAACAGCCCCTCCTTTTATCACCACTCACTTTTCTACCACTGCGGCACCGCCTATTTTGAGAATCCTATTTCTAAAGAATCTGAAAAGGGTAGCACATTGCTCTGTGGAAACGTATATATATATATATATATATATATATATATGTTCGTGCCTGAAATTTTGTTTCACTTTTTGCACATCATCGAAAATAGATATCTTTGGTCACGATTGTGGCGAACAATTTATTAGGCAAAAACAAAAAGAATAAAATTGTGGCTCCATGCAAATCAACCTGTTACGAATTTGTTAAAAAAAAAAAAAAAAAAACGAATGATAGTGTGGCTACATAAAGATGATCATGCAACAATGAAACAGAAAGAGATTTCCCTTGAGGATAATATTTTTCAGCTTTTTTGAACATCGAAGGAGAAATGTCATTGCTACTTCTATAAATTTGATCAGATTTTCCTAGTTATCACCATAAAATGTTACTGGTTTATTTAAATAAGACCTGCACTGGAAACCTTCTGTCGTAGATCTTCTTTTCAATGACGAGCAGAGGTCATTTATTTGATTAACCTCCGAAGCAGTATACTGATGATGGACGTATTGTTAAAATTCAAATATTTTGTTCGAATGTTGGAATACCTTACTGAAGTGTGACTTGTCTTGAAATGCTTTGCTTTAAGATGTTCACAAAGTTGTTTAAAGAAGCTCAATATTGACAGAGTTTTGTCGTCAAGATTGAGAAGAATCTTTCATTGATGTTTTGATCGCAAGTGACCAAACAATAGTTTGCAATTCCCGACAAAAAGAGCCATTCCCTTGAAAACCAAAACAATATGAATATTTCGTGTAACTTACCATCTTCGATACTGTTTTAGTTTCGTGCAATATGAAGTGTCTAGTATGAATGTGATCAAAATCAAATTTAAATTTTATAACGTAATACAAAATTTACCCACACTGATATTACGTAATATGTCAAGGAATAAAACAAAAACAACAAAAAACATTAGAATATCACATTTAATGATTATTTTAATATAAGAATTGAAAATTGATTCACACAATCACCATTTCAAAATACATCAGAGATTTCTTTCAATGATGATTTTGCAACCTAATAATTGTAACTTTTCTTTTGGAAATTTAATTAGTCAATCTGACAGAGAATTGGAATAGATAAAAATAAGATTCTTACGTATAGCGTATCCAAAACAAGATGTTTTCTGATTATCTTGAATCTCCATACAAGATTTACAAATGTCTCTGTTTCTGCTTAGTTCAGTATATCTTCTTTCGCTTCCGTTCTCCTTCCACTCATAATTATTTCTTGCGAGATAGCCTTTCTGATAATATAAACGAGGCCACTATTTACATTATTTGGGCGATTGTCCTCATTTTTGTCACCCTATTTATTACAGCGTTTCGGGTGTTGTACGCTCTGGACTTCTTCAGGTGGTGGGAATGTCGAACTGAGCCCTTTATTTCGCTCACTGGGGTAGACTGTTCTAGTTCCAGTTGCCACGTTAAAAGGATGTCAGTTATCAGTTATCTCCTGTTAATTCCCATCTCCAAATTCTTCACTGTCTTAATCGGGTATTGAACTCACACTCTTTCGGCCCTGTCACTGGATCTATCTAACGCGTTTATCCATTTTGCCATGTGCCCACGGTACGTGGAACTAGAACTGTCAACCCAAGTGAGCGAAATAAAGGGCTGACATTCCAAGCAACTGAAGAAGGCGGGACCGTACAACGGCCGAAACGTTGTAATAAATTTGGTGACAAAGATGAGGACAATAGTCCGAATAATGTAAATAGTGTATATAATATCTCATCTCAGAAATATAGACAGATAATAAACAAGGCTATCTTACTACACGCGTCTGCAGATATATTAGTTCGCTGATTTAAATGCCTACAATGAAAGACATTTATGTTCTCACTCACGCAAGCCTTTGGTGGGGGGTCTCATCTTACCTGCACAGTTGTGTTGTTTTTCCACGGTAATCCTGATAGACAAGTTTCTCTTCAATTTGACTATTTTACTTCTATCACGGACTCGTGTTATACTAAGCATCTCTACCTTTTTGGCAAATCTGATCGAGCCTTTACCATGTAATCACATATTTCCTCTTCCCTATCAGCGAATAAACTCCTACTAACAGAATGTTTCTTTTATGAACGTGCGAATTGGAACTCGTTCATTCTGGGATATAGTTTTTAAGCAGCCTGTTCATAAATGCGCGTCTGAGGTCGGTTCTGAGGACACATGGTGGATAAAGGGTTGTCATAAATGTTGATCAGAAAGGTGTACGCTATTATGCGGAAATCGATGATTTCATCCAGGTAGGAATTACCAAGTTAAACAGCTTTCAACTCCTTTGTCATCACCTGCATTCGAAATAACAGAGATGTTCACTTCGAAATTCCATCTGCAACAAAGATGGACACCTAATGTAAATCTAATTCAGAAATATAGACAAATTATTTCTCACGCAATTGCTCACACTTTTGTAATCCAAGCGTGTCCTCTAAACACGGAGTGAAATTACCTTTTGATCTGATCGAGCCTTTTGTAATCACATATTTCCTCTTCCTATGTCTACTAACAGAAAATGAAACAGCCTGTTCATAAATGTAAAAGGCGGCATCTCATCCAGGTAGGTTCAGTTCTAGAGATTATTTGGCCACAGGGGCCAGATGGCAAATTAGTGTTTGCTGTCAAAAAATGGACAACAGTTCAGTTCTAGAGATTATTTAACCTAATCATCCTCTCACTATTCAATCTATTCGAAATCATGACATCTAAAGTAGATAAGGTTGAATGCTTTGCTCGGAAATTCTCTTCCAAATCAACACTCGTCTCAGTAAGAGTACCCACGCTTGATTTCCCACCTAGAACAGATCTACTGAGTTATTTGTGCATAACCCCACCACAGGTCTCAAACATTATTTCTAATCTAGACTCCAATAAACCAAGCGGAAGTGACGGGATCCCAGCCATGGTCCGAAAGAAATGTGCTTCGGGGCGGTGTCTAGTACTCTCCAAAATGTACAAGTGTTGACTCGTTGCTTCCCGCGTCCGATCTTTTATAATTCGTCGCATGTAATTTCTGTGTTTATTAACTCTTGAGAAGCTAACCCCTCTAAGTATCGCCCTATTAGTATTTTACCGATTTTCGGCAAAATATTCAAGGTTATAACCAATGCTGTCACGGTTAATCATCTTAAATCTCACGACCATCTCTCTGATAAAAAATATATGGATTCCGTTTCGCCAGATCTAACGCAGATTTGCTGACGTCCATCACTGAATAACATCAAGTTCTTGAAAACAACGGCGAATCCCGAGCTTTGGATCTAGTTATCTCGAATACGTTTGACTGGGCTGGGCTCGTTAGTCTTCTATCTAATCTCCAGTAAGTTATTGATTGATGTGAGGTAGATTTAATACACTAGTTAATACCAAATCATGAAATCTTTTCAAACGAATGTTCTACCTGATGACATCAGTTCTCATGTAGTCATTAATACATATGTCATTACCATTTATTCCAGTCTCAATAGTAAATCCGTTATAGTAGACAAGGTTAACCAAGCCGCTGATGCTGTAAAGTACGTCCAATCCCCGGCTAACTGGGGCTTGAAATGGCTCGTAAATTCTTCTGCCTCCAAAATGAAACTGCTCTCATTCAACCAACGAAAAATTCCTGCCCGCCATCAGCTTGATCAACAAAATACGCCTACTTGGCCTCGTGTTCATTACTGACATGAAGTAGAACGCCTACATCAAATTAATATCTGCATCTCCTGCAAGGAAATTTGGGTGCTCGAATGTTTTTTTTCGTCAAAGTCCATCTTATACATATACAAAGCTACTATTTATCCGTGCATTGACTACTGTTGTATCTGGTTTGGTGCTCCTGCTACTAATCTCGAGGTTCTTGACAAAATCCACAGAAGGATCTGCAATGTAACCGATTCTGGTTTGGCATTTTCACTTCAGAGACTTTCTCACCGACATGACGGAGCTTACCTCTGTTATTTCTACGAATATTTTCATGGCTACTCCTCTGACAAACAGGTTTCCCTGGTACTTGTTTTTAAGCTTGCAACTGGATTGAGATCTAAGTTCCACTCTTTTTAGTGTTGAATTAGGTAAATGTATCCATCAATTGTACTCCAGCACCCACATTCTCTTGCACACACACACACACACACACACATATATATATATATATATATATATATATATATATATATATATATATAATCAATGTATATATTATTAAGCGATAGTTCATACTATGCAGCAATTCCTATTTTCAAAATATGTTTTATTAATTTGCATATGCTGATTTTCCTTTCATAGTTTGTAATATAGATAAACAATTTAAAAAAAATAATAGTTAATGCTAAGGCATTACCGGCACAATTTTAAATAATATTAACCTCTGATATATTGTTACTTTTTTCTACATTTTAACAACATTTACTTAGGTAAAAGCTTTCATTATTTCGCCGGCGTTACTAAAATCCACACCTACTAAAATGAAAATAAATAGTTAAATTCATAGTTAAACCTCAGACACATACAACTTTATTCAAAATAGAACCACTCTACGACTGAAAAGAAAAATTCTTCCATGCAATAGACTCTTAAATTTTCATTACATAATGGTATCTGCAACTGTATTTGTTTCTTTGGAACAGATTATTAACATTGAGTAACGTGACTAATCATCTATCTTAATCTTTTTTGGAAAGCAAAAAGCTCTATTGATTAAAATGTTTTCATTGTTTGTGTAATTTTTTATGTATTTATACAATGTGTGCCATAGACGTTTAAATTATTGTTTACATTAGCTTTGAAAAGAAATTTGCTGCACATTCTATATATTCAAAAAAAGAAAAAAAAAGAATACCTGGGATTTTATATTGTAAAGAGATTTCTTCATCAAATTGAGAACGGGCGTTGGTGATCCGAGATGGTGTCACGTATAACAGAATTAAAATAATCAGAATAACAAAAATTTAATGATTTTAATCATTATGTCCATTTCCACTAGAAATATAAAGACCATGTGTTTGAAATAAATATATTTGCGTTTGTTTTTTTTTGTTTTCAGAAAATACATTTTCATTTTGATTATTGATATTTATTAGTGAAATTTAGAATGTTTTTCTAACAGTATTTATTTATTGTATTTCAATATTACTCGTAACTTCTTTTCATTCATTAAGCTCGTTATATTCTGTTCTATGTCGATATCTAAATTACTTTACTTCCTTTTTTTATTTAAGTTACCGCCATTTTTCCTTAATTAATCCCCTTTCATTTTTATTAAAATATCATAAGTCTTTACTTGTTCCTTGTTACTTATCATGTATGTTACGCCTTATCAATATCTCATACATCATGGATTATAACATTTTGATTGCGAAAAAGAGAACGGTGAATGTAATAGAGACAGTTTGTTTCTTTGAGAATAAAAACATAATATCGAGATGTCGAACAAGATTCAATAACATCTCTTTAAGTGAAATGAATAATCTTTATTTTAATATTTTATATTCAGTTTTAAAGTATAAATATGCATACTTTACCAGCATTCAATTCTTATGATTGTTATTGAAATATTTTGTTAAAATAGGTGAGTTCCCATATTTAATGTTGCAATAGATTTTCCACACGTATAGTTGTAGAAAATGCAATGAAATTATCTAACTACTAAATTGTAATTCATCAGAAGTTTCAAATAGTAAAAGCGGTAAATTTTAATGATTTTTATAGCTTAATATTAATCCATGATAAAAGTACTTACTCGGACAATCTGTTGTAGAAATAAGAATGAAAATGTGGATAAATATGATTTAACTGCAAAATAATGCGATGGTTTCAACAAGCGTAAAAGATGTAGATATAAATAACAGCAAATATAAATATAAAAATATGTTCCTCCACGGAAACACGATATCTAAGGTTTTAATGAATGTTTTCAAATAAAATAAAAATTCTTTATTTTATTTTTAATTTTTTTTAATTTTAAAATTTTTACTTCAAACGAATAGGTGAAAATTAATATTTCTTATGAACAGAACATTTTGCACAATATAAAAATTAATTTAAATTGACTGAAAGGATTTTTCGCTTGGAAATCACTAAACATAGCTGTTTTTTTCGCCCCTTTTAGTTATCTGTCTTTACAAAGTACTTCTTTTTATTTTCTTCCAAAAATAAAACATACTTTTCTGAAACTTATTTTGAGGAATGTTAGGTGTTTTAATATCAAATCAATCTGATTTGTAACAAATATAACTTTAGTTTAAAATATCGGAGAAATTCAGTTTTTTGTTTATTTAATGTATTGGCAGATTGACAGCTTAAATGTCAGGCGGAAGTTTATCTCGTATTTTTATACGGTGGACATATTTTTTTAAAATATACTTGGGAATTTAAAGTGAGGGAATAATTTATATAATAAATAACAACCTAGAAACCTTAAAAGTTAAGAAAATATTCTAAGTAATCTATTTTTCTTTCTTTTAATTCTAGGAAATTTGTTTTAAATTTACAATAGTTAACACAATTAATTTCTGATAATGTCATGTGTGTATTTCAAAATCTAGAAAGAATCTACACAAAAAACTAAGTGAAAATTGTTAAAAATATGAGGGGTGGGTCGATGAATCGTAATAAGCTTTTCCATTTATGATTAATGAATATATTTATTACTTGTAACAATATCACTTTATCGATACAAATTACTACCGAAATTTAAGATTTAAGTATAAATTATTCTAATTCAAATTTATAAAAGAAAACAATACTTTGAGAAATTCATTGTTAATCATTTCTTTCATAATATGATAGTGTCATTATTAGTTATTCATAAAAACAATCAAAATATTTGCCAATTAAATATTATTATTGTATTTTTATTTTATGATCCACGGCAGACTTTGTGTATCTTGGGGTCCTGTTTACCAAAACAACCCATGAAATATATTATCTGAAGCGTATTACGTATGGCTAATATTAAGCAATGGAAAACATAATTTCTCGAAATAAGTGTTGTGGTATGAGAGTAATAAAAAAATTTACCATGATTTTCAAAAGAAAAAAATGTATTTCTAAAATAATTACATTGATTTGTGAATAAGTACTGAAAGACTCATCAAAATTCAACAATTATGTGTGCAATATTTCCCAAAGCGATGTTTTTTTTTTTTCTCAACGCAAAATAACCCTAACATTTTCTGTACTAATTTGGTCCCCTTGCCTCTGACAAAAACATCAACATTTCTTACAAAAAATTTCCAACATCCTAAAGAAAATAACAACATATAAATTAATAAGGCAAAATATATACTTTTTCGTTGTGCCGCTTTATAATAACAAAAGGTTTTGACGATAAATTTTTGTTTTCATTTGTTTTCGGTCATTTTCCATCATGGCATGCTCATTTTTATTGAATCACTGTTGGTACCTATATCAAATAGAAAGAGTTTACAGCACCAAAATCTGTATAAACTAATACAAATGAGACCAAATTTGATTTACAAATCAAATTTCTACTGCGCTACTTACAATCGCCCCACTATTCAAAAAGCTAAATAACATCCCATTACATAAATCCAGTAGATTTCATTTAAAAATAGACAATATGGAACAACTGAAAATATAGAAAATAAAAGAATGAACAATAGGAACACATAAAATTATATATGCAAACTAAATACTCGACCGACAATTAATCCTAATTATTACACATAAAAAAAGATCCGTGGTGGCCGGTTGTACTCTCTCCGACGTAGCATAGACAAGTACTAATATATATATATATATATATATATATATATATATATATATATGATTATAGTGGTGAAGGCTTTTTACAGATCGAACCACACTTTTTGAGGGGCCGAGTAAATACATGCCACAAGGTCCCCAAACGACCCTCCACAGGTTTTGTAGCTATAAAACCCAGTGAATCCTGTTATTTTTCTATAACTGGAGTAAGAAGAGGAGAAATACTACCTTTCCAAAAGTTTTTAGTACGCAAATGCATGTTATATATATATATATATATATATATCAACATATTAAAAGTATCCAATTGCTATATAATTAAAAAGAATTCAAGATGTTAAAAATATCTATTGCAACAAAATGTGGTTTCTTTAAATTATAGCAAAGACATTATAAAAATTGCTAAATATATTTTATTTCCTGTTGCAGAAATACATCGAACAAAACAATACGTGACTTGCTAAAACATCGAATAAACTTTGAGCATAGAAAATGGGCAATACTAGTACCACTTAAATTAAGATTGTCGGTGAGGCAAGTTAGAGAGAGTGTGTGGGGTCGCGACAAGGAAAGAGTCGTATTGTAATAATGGCTATTCAAGTAATATCCTTTCTAAATCTTGTCTAATGACCTGGATGTCTCATATCAAAGGAGCGAGTTTGGCGCCGGCTAAATATTGTTGCCTATTAAAAACAGCGTAGTTATGAATCTATGTAATAACGAATGGCAGTGAATCGTTTTCTGTCCAACGAAAAATTATACGTTCAGATCAAACATTGTCCTTAGATGTTTCCTTTGATCGCTGATGGAGTATTTTAAACAGATTTCTTAGGCTTAGACTTCAGAAATTATTGTAGGCTCACAGCAATCAGAATGACCATTCATTCAGCCCACTTTTATACATTTATGTGACGTGTTCTTTCAAGGCAAGGACGATCATTGCTCATTACAATTTCCTATTCTTTGTAGCTCTGAGCAAAGTTAATATTTTTACTATCAACCCAAATCGTTCTTCCGACATCCATTTTGAAATAGTTCTTAGGTAGATTAGTCATTTTTTTTCCTCCTGTACCTCTTGCATTCAACCTATCCTATGAATTACAAATACTCCAAGATTGATTTCTTCATTATTTCTATCCAAAATTTCGATAAACACTTTATGAATTTATGTATAAGTGCTTTTTATTTTCCACTTCTCGCAAAACTTACACGTTGGTAATATTATCCGTCTATGGTAATGTTAGCTTCTTTCTGCAAAACCACATCCCAGACGCGCAAAGGCTCCACTTGATCAGAGAGGATAGTGCTCAGTATTCACGTTAATGACCGTAAACTCAAGGCATTTCATGTCTGAAATATCCCCGTGCATTTATAGGGATATTGCTGAGTGCGTAATCTGTGAGACGGTTATGTCGTTTGTTATTTATTGTCGTTTTGTCTGTATTCAAGTGTTTTCGAATAATCCTATATTATTATTATTATTATTATTATTATTTGTGGTTGTTTGTGGGACAGCTTTCTTATATGTATGTACACATACATACATACATACATACATACACACTCACATATATATATATCAGTGGCGACTCTAGCCTATTTTTGCTACTCGTACCCCCCCTCTGTCAACTTCAGTTCCCAACCCGTGGTCCGTGGACCCAAAGTAAGTCATCATAGTTGCTATTGCGTGATTCTCCATTGTATAGCACAGATTGACTAACGTACCTTGCATGGTGGTTTTTTGTAAACAATCAAGATACTATATAATTTGTAGTCTTGTTAATACAGTAGATAAGTTTTTTTTCCTTTCAAAAGTATAGAAGAAAAGAGAAGATGTTCATTACTATGACGAGAAAAATATCTTTATTAGAAAAAAGAAATTGATGACAATGACAACTAACCAGGTTAGCAATTAAGTCCACAACTCTCCAGGTCATTTGTCTCATGGAATTATAAAATAATTAAATGATTGATTTTTTATTAGCACTTCACAATCGTTTTTTTTTTTTTATTAAGGAATGGTTTATTCGTGAATTTTGAATCATAGAAATCTACGAAAAATACGGTTTGTATGTCATTTTATATTAATATTAAGAAAAACCCTGAAACCTCGGAACCTTCGTAGAATTCCGTAGTAGTACGTAAATACTTTTGTAATTTTTTTCATAAAGATTCTGTATGTAACTTTTTTTGCTGCATTATTTCACAGCTAGTGTTCGTCTATAAATGCATTTGAATGGGCGTGTCTGAAGGAAAGCAAAGTCATCTCATTTTAAACTAGGCGTCTTTTTGGTCGCAAAAACTTTTGTGAAATTTTCTTTGCTCTAAAACATTTTCTTCTCAAAATTCGGGCTAAAGACGAAGAATCAACCATAGTGCATCTAAAAATGGTATTCTGTAAAAACTTTCTTTCATTTGAAACTGAAACGGATCCAGATCATTAAAGCAAATGCAGTACAACTTTTGTTTAAGTTTTTAATCTACTTACCCAAAAACAGGAAAAAGCCCAAAAATACGCAAAATACAGGAACTTCCAAATGTAAATTCCATCTGATGAATCTTGAAACATATGATAGTTGACCAGTTTTAAGAAACATTGAAAATCTTAATTAAAATTTCAAAGAATTATAAAAAAAGTATTAAAATTGAATGAGTTGAAATATTTTCGGCAATATGTAATGTTCTCCAAAACAGCAATTAAATTTTTAGAATAAAAGGTAATATTGATGAATAAAGTTGTTTAATTAGAAATGATGGATGCAGCAAAAAAAAAAGACATACAGGAATGAAAAAAATTACAAAAGTATTTACGTACCCTACGGAATTCAGGTTCATTGGTTTGAGGGGTTTTCTGTATTAGCATATGTTTATAAACCCGTATTTTGGATTCAAAATTCACGAAAAAAACATTCCTCAATAAAAAAAAAAACAAATTCTCTTATTCAAAACCTGTTCTTTATTAATTAATTAATGAAACAATAACTTCATCAACTTATATTTACAATATAAATAAATTGGTTATGTTAACAAACATCTATTCGTAACTACTACCTACTCTCTAATTCTCTTTTGTTTGGATTTTCTTTCCAAGGCATCACAATACTAATTGTTCAGCCGGTATTTGACTTATTTTGCCACCATTGGCTACAGCCAAAATTTTCTCTAACTTTGTTATTTCTTTTATTTATCCGGATTTGTTGGTTTAGCCGATTTTGGGATGTTCAATAGATCTGACTTTTCCGTTCAAACAAATCGTTGTATTTCCCATATATATGAACTTTTTGGCTACAGTTATCGAAACTTGAATAGATTCGTAATTTAATTGAGATCAGTGTTGTTTGCTTAAATTTGGATGATTTTTAATCCATTTTGAATAGTTATTGGTCGTTTTTAGTCCCATCTCGCCCCTGATATATATTCGTCCAGCTCAGTTTTTGGCATTATTAAAAACATTTAATTTAATTTCCGTAATATATATATATATATAATTGACGAACTCCATGATACCAAGGTGGAATTTTTTTTTTTTCTCATAATTGTTTATTTGTGTGACATTTCCAAGTAATCTGTATTCACATTTCAGTCGTAATTTGTATATAATGACTTATTAGCAAAGATTACTTTTTATGTAAATTCTAAACTCAAAATGCAATTACACGGTATAAAAAAAATCAATACACAACGCAATAATAATCATACACACAGTTCACAAAAACAGAATGAAAATCCGCATACTGAAATGTCATTAAGACAGTTACATTTTAAGAAATGACCTAAATTTTCTATAAAAAAAAAAATATTCCGGTCATAGAATTTGACAATATGTTACTTTCTTTTTTTACCTGTATGCTAGTATAATTAGAAATAATTTCTTTGTTTGTTGTAAGCATATGTGTACATGAGGACCTAACATTAAAATTTAGGAACCTTAATTTCAACGTCCATTATTTTAAAAAACACAAACTAATTATTTTTTTGGATTTTCAAAATCAAATATCATTTCTATTATTTTGCTACTTTGTTCTATTTATCCCATTTTTTGGTTTACTTTTCATTATCTCTCTCTCTTTTTCTCTCACACAAACACTTGCATATATAGACTCACATTCTTTCATTCCTTTTCTTAGTGTTGTTTCTATTCATATATATATCTTTTACTTCTCATTCGTCCATTCTTTTAATTTAATTCCCAATTGACGAACTCCATGATGCTGGTGGAATTTTTTTATTCTCATAATTGTTTATTTGTGTGACATTTCCAAGTCTGTATTCACATTTCAGTCTTTATGATTTTGACAGTTATTTTTATGTAAATCTCTCAATGTTTGTAATTTAAAAACACAACGTCGAAGAAATAGTCATTTGAGAAGAGGAACAGAGAAATTGATTTTTAAGTTAGTTCAGTAGAATTTAGAAAATGACCTGAGCGTATAAAAGAAAAATTGTTTGTTGTAAGATAGCTATAACATTAAAATTTACCTTAATTTCACCATTATTTTGAAAAAGAAAACTGTTTTGCAAAATAAATATCGTTTCAAACTTACGCTAGGATGCATCTAAGTATCACCATTTGTTCTCTGTATCTATTTATGACTATGTATGTCTCCTATCACAGTCTATTCATCTCTGTCTCTATATCACAGTTTATTTATATCTATTTCTAGCTATATATGAATCTATGACACTTTATTCATATGTATCTATCACGTTCTTTTCATATCAGTCTATCGTAGCATATCAATATGTGCGTGTCTACCTCTGAGAGCCCATTCATGCGCGCCTGTCTACCTCTGAGAGCCCATTCATGCGCGCCTGTCTACCTCTGAGAGCCCATTCATGCGCGCCTGTCTACCTCTGAGAGCCCATTCATGCGCGCCTGTCTACCTATGAGAGCCCATTCATGCGCGCCTGTCTACCTATGAGAGCCCATTCATATCTCTGTCTCTTACAGTCTATTCATATGTATATCTCCGTCGATCTGTAACAGTTTATTCATATCTGTCACTGCATATCCATATCTACCACAGTCTATTCATATTTGTCTGTCTGTCACAGTCTATTCATATTTGTATGTCTCTTTGTCTAACACAGTCTGTTTATTCATAACTATCTATACATGTCACAATTTCTATTAAATCCTGTACTTCAATTTCCCTCCCTAGTTAAGATGCTTATTTGAAAGACTAAACTGGTTATATTTCAAAACCCTTTCCGGTAATTATTATCCAAACAGGAGTGTTTATTAAACATGTGAAACTTCCGGCGGGATGATTGTGCATACAAAAGTTTATTTTATTAGTTAGAAAGTCTCCACCGACGTGACACTGAGGACTTTATTATATAGCCATGATTACTACTTTTTATGAGTCTATCACAAAGAAAGAATTTTATGGCAATCGTTGATCAAATTTACTTCTACGGTAAGGTCAATAAAAATATCTACTTAAACATCAGAACATTGAAAGAGATTTATTTATATATTTGTGTAAGACGAAAAAATATAGTTTTGCATTTATATGCAAAACTCTACCGTATTAATAACAGTTGATACAACTGGAGGTGAAACCAATTTTGATTTTGAAGACAAAACTGCTTGAGAAATATTAGTGAATAGACTGTTAGTAAACTATAATTAGCTAGAAATATTCACTACTGCACTCCGATCCAAAAGCAGAAATCGTAGATACTAGTCATTATGTTATTCAGTTGGATATATTAGTAGCCCGCTATATCACGCAATGTCAAACGGAGAAAGCTATACGCTTTGTGGTTACTTATAAGAGATATTTTAAAAAAAGGAATTATCAAATATTTAAAGAATCAAACTACAAATATTCTTGAGATTATATCATATATCGCCGAATCCTAATATATCGACAGGCATGCCACCGACAGATTTTTTGTTCGCAAGAAAAATTTAATCCGTGTTCGATAAGTTAAAAGAATAAGAACGTATAATAAAAAGCCCACTTTTTTTTTCAAAATAGGCGAAAGTGTTTTTTAGAGTGTATAAAAACGGAAGAGAAATATGGAATTATGGTGTATTAATATTACGAATAGAAAAACATGAAATAAAAGGAAAACATGGGAACACAAAATCATTAGAATCTTTTAAAGAAAAGTTTTACTGGAGAAGGGCGCGTATAAAAGGAAATTCTGCAAGTACAGGCATCTCTGGATTAATTCTCATTCGATTAATGCGTTTTCCATTTTAGCGCTTCATATCCCAACATTCAATTAGTGCGGTAAATCATTTTTCAGTTCAACAATAGTATCTGAAAATTGATGATTTTTTTATAGTTATCAATGTACATATTAGCCTCACTAATCGAGGGATTCCTGTACTGTATCATATTTTTCAAGTACTAGTAACCCACGTATTCGTTGAACGTACAAGTAGGATTAACAGAAAAAAAAACAAAAAAAACTTGAAGTTTATCCAAAACAAAACAAAAAGAAATACAAATTCCGTATCTGAAGAATTCGCTAGAAGAAGGAGGGGTGAAAACTAAAAAATAAAATAAAATATTTACTAGTGGGAAAAAAAAAAGGAATTAAAAAAGAAAATCTGAAAAGGGGGGATGTTGTGGACTAAATAAGACACCCCTGGTAAAAAAAGTGATCAAGGTAAGACGCCTTAAATAAAGTATTTAACGTAAGTCAGGAGAAGTTCGTCGGAGTCAGACTGTCCGCTGTCTAGATCGCAATTTTCAAGTTTTCTGTTTCGGGCAGAGGACGTCTCAGTCGAGGCTCTGTCGGCGTAAGGAAACTCGTCTGAGAAGAATAGACATTAAATATGCCCGATCTCACCATTGCGGTGGATGGTTAAATATTGTCCTTTTGCCCGATTATACCTGCTCCGGTTCCCAAAGGTAAACTCGACTTTGTTACGTTTCGACTCAGTAAGGAGACTTGGTAAATAACAGTTCGTCGGAGTCAGGCGGTAAGCTGTCTGCTTCACCATTCGCTACGTATTCATTGCCAAGCTTTCAGTCTTCGGGCAGAGTGTAAGACTCGGTTGAAGAAAACAGACAATACAACGTACATGATACCGCGGTTGCGTGGTGTGAATAAGTTCTGACGCTTGGCCCTAGTGTACGCGCAGGGTTTCCCACACCAAACCCGACCTTGTGTCATATCGCGTCTCAACGTGGAGACTGGGTAAGTAATTTTCTATTATAGCCAGTTGAGGAGAAAGTATTAATGACGTGACGGCCTAAGCGAGATAGAATATTAATTAGCAATTATGATTACGGAAGAAACCTAATTCGAAATCAGTTATACTTCAATGGCTGATCGCTACAATTTTGCAAAATTTTAGCGTGATAGTTTAAGGATTTCATTTTATAGCTCTGAGATTTTTGTCTTCAATTTAAGTTTGAAAAATGCATAATGTCAGTATAATGTTTTTTCGTGATTGCACACAATCTGCTTTGACACTATCAAACTTTGAATTTTCTCTTAATCTTCTTAAGGCTAAGAAAAAAAAAAACAGAACAAAAATAAATATTCGACGCGCGTTCAACATCCATCAAGAAAGGAAGATTAATAGCAAATGCAGGGTTAATGGTAACTTTATTGTATGATGTAATAGCTTAACAGAAGTGAGCTACGGTTGAGATTCACAGCCTTGTAATGAATTCAACAAAAACGATGGGAAGGGAGATCCGAATTCTCAAACTAAATGATAATTAAAAACATCACATCAAATGCACTAATAATTACTTTTGAAACTGCAACAGCCACTCATATATACACTTGTATTGTTTACTTTTAATTTTGTGTTTTCTTATCGGTTGAATTAAAAACATAGCTCGTGGCCATGTGTGCGTTTCTGTCTCATGCAGTAACATCATTTGCATATTGCATCTGAAAACGATATGCATGAAGGTTATCTCAGAACCACATGCTCCGATGCATTTACATATATCGATGCTGTTATTCTTAAGCTATGTAAGACTTAGAAAATTTTATAAAACAATGTTCTCTCTGTCTTAGCCATCATTTCACTCCAAGCAAAATTAATTAAATGGCACTTTGATAAATGGTTTATTATGAAAGAAAAATTAGTACAGATGAGAATAAACCTACAACTCAAGGAAATATAAAGTGTCTTATTAAATGGCATTTATTTTTTTTAATATAATACATGAGAGGATTGCAGGTAGTCGGAAAATATTTCCACATTCCAGAAGTGACTATGTATAAGATCACTTATATTGAAAATATTTATTTTGAAAGAAAAGCTTTAACTTCAACGGATGAATTAAAAAAAAAAAATTAAAATAGCTACAAGAAAGAAACGGAATGCAGATTTTGTCGCAGATAAAAAATTTTCTTTGTAATTTACCCATGAATAAGATATTAGCAATGATAGTATGTACTTTGGTTAGAAAAACTATATTCTATTATATATTTGATGAAAGACATACTCACACACACACACACACATACATATATATATATATATATATATATATATATATATACCTAGTGAGCAAGACAAACCTACACAACTGACTTTCCCTGACGACCCGCTTAGGTGAAACCTTGATAGGTTTGTCTGGCTCACTGGGTTTATCTAGGTCTGCTCTATGGTTGTACTGAGCTCTTTTTAGTTGTTTACTCGAGTTGAGTTTTTTGTTTGGGCTTCAAACCTGTATCTGTGCGATTTTTTTCGACAGACTTTCATGTTTGTAGCTCTTTCCTTTTTAAAAACCTTTTTTTTCCAGATTGATTTGATTATTGGCAAATCAAAAATTCGAAGGTTTTTCGAGACTAGTATAGCTACCTACCTATATATATATATATATATATATATATATATATATATATATTAGATTAAATGTAAAGTGAGTAAACAAAAGCTAACGGAACTGCGAACTTACGACATATTGCGAAGTATATCAATACATGGCTTGTTAATTTTAAAACGTCTAAATAGATATTGATATTTGTTAACAATTTTACTTTTGTGTTCTTTTTGCATCAGTTATGCTTACCAACAGGTGGGCAACCACTAAATTCTTAAACTCTTTACGTGTCAACCGTAATCTATTCGACATATTATTAACTATTTTCGATTCCTCCGCCTACTCGCTTACAAAAATTACACTCGCTAAATCTCTACGCCGAAGTACGAAAAAAAAAACACTTGCTGATACACATGAATAGGCAAAGTCATATAAGATCAAAATAAGTAAAAAAAAAATCCAGATTTATAGGTTAAATAATAAGCGTTTTGAATATCTTGAAACTATTACTCTTCTAGAAATCCCATGAGATCTTACACATATTTCTGGAGGTGTATTTAAAATTCAGTGTTCATAAGAAAAAAAAAACAAAAAAAAAAACACTACCGCCCTAAGAAATAAAGAACGAAAAATATATGAAAATTAAATAAGTAAAAAATTCTCGTGATTCTTCTAAGGCTTTTTCTATTATTTATGAAATCGAAACCGTATGTCAGCGTGACTTTGAGAAAAAAATGTCTTCAATTGTAGAAGAATTAATAATTAATACGCGTATGAATTAGGTTTTTAGGGTTTCTTGAATATCAAAGTATTGGAATGTGAGTTATAGATTATAAAATCTTTTACATATACAGCAGGATAATTATATTTAGTGTCGAAAATTGATGGAAATAATTCAAGCATCGAAGCTTAATTCAAACTGAGGCATTCGCAATAATATAATATTGCCAATATTAAATATTGAAATAAATGAACAGACATTAATTAATTAATTACAGAATTCTTTGAACATCTCAGACAATAATGATACACTTCTATAATTGCAAACGGAATTTCAAGATTTTTGTAATACCCGCAATTAAACACTGTGATAACTGCCAAATATTTCAATGGCATTATTATTTCCCCCTGCTAAATTCAAATCAGTCTCTTTATATTCAGTAAGTTTAGCACAGCTAAGTTTAAATAAGGAATAAGTGTAAATATTAGGACTATTGTCCACTCGTTTTGAACGACAGATAGATTTTAGATATATATATATAAGTAGAGAGAGTAAAAAATAATCTGTATTAAATTTAACATGCTTCGCACCAACAATAAATAAATTATGAAGAATATATTTTCTGATAAATTATAAATAAAAGCGAAAAATAATAAATAACTAAACGTTTCCTATTTGTAACATATTCTAGCATCTGGTCGGATTCTATTTCATATTTGATCTATTTTCGATGCCAATGATATATATATATATATATATATATATATATATATATATATATATATATATCAGGTGGCCTGACGATTGCATCTAGCATGAAACACTGTCGCCTCTAAGTGTTGATTTCTATGTTCACATTTATATTTGCACACGCACTACCTCTGATATTGAGCATTTATCCCATAAATATAGCACATCCTAAGTCTATATATCTTTGCATACCAACACACACACACACATATATATATATATATTAACAAATGTGAAACGTTTCTAAATTTAACATATTTCGCACTCGCCATTAAGTGAGAGATGGTGGGACAATTTTTTGATAAAGCGTAAATAAGTGAAATTTATAATCGTTTCATATTTAGTCTCTACCCTATCATTCTATCGGATCCTTATCCATATTTTACATTATATATAATGCAACATCTCTCTATTTCTCATACAGACACACATATATATATATATATATATATATATATATATATATATATATATATATATATATATATATATATATATACTTTACAATGTTCAATCGAGTATTTACTGACCAGAAAATGATATTCAAACTCTCTGAAGTTGTCAGTTATTGTCACTTTATTCCGAAACACAACTTACTAGTTTGACTGCTTTCATTGGTCTGTTTATATATAACAAATGAAAAGGAAGCTTAAGCTAAATTATCTCGTCAAGTTTGTGTGTCATATCTATTCCACCAACCCAAATTCAATTTACGTGTCTCTCATCGGTTAAACTGGATATTTACATAAATATTCCAGCTAATTATAGATAATTTATTGTAAATGAAATATTTGACAGCGATTTTTGACCGCTGTATATTAATTATATGATAAGATGATACTTATATATGTTAGATACGTACACTTACCTTAATTTATACTCATTACATGCACATTGACGTTTCCACTTGTTTTATAAACACTGCAATGTATCAGTGCAGAGTTTATTATGCACGTGTCTTCACATATCATTCATTAAACCTTATTCCTACAAACAAACACACTTATACATCTATATACTTCAACGTTGACCTTTAAATAATAAAAACTACCCCTATATATAAGGGGTCGTTTGATACAACAGTTAGAAAAGGCTAATCTTAAATCTTGCGCCGTAATGATACTAATTCATAGTAAAATACTTTTCAACGCTTACATATGCAATAAATATATTTTTAATTCTTCATATTAAAATGGATTACTCGAGAGGCTAAAAACAAAAATTTTCGCTGAGCAACATACACAGTTAACAATTAACTCATCTTTTACTCTTGTTTTTAGAGCTATCGGTACATTCACAATAATAATTATTTCTAAGTAATATTAAATAACTAAATTTACGATAGCATTCAATATATATTTCTAAATAAAATTCATTATCATCGTGGTAATAAATGACAATGTTTACATACAAAATGTATTTTAAAAGAAAATATATGGTATTTTGTGGTTTTATACAAAACAAACATTTGAAATGCCATAAAATCGTTATTTCTCGTTATAGAATGAAAGAAAATAATAGCCAACGGCATAATTAAAACTCTAAAAAATTTGCTACAATTATCATCTAATGTAATAAATCTGGCCATTTACAGTTACGTCATATGAGTTCCTGTCGGTTGTCTTTATAGTACTGATTTCTGATGAAATGACGAACTTTGACATGGATTTTAGGTCTCATCTTATCTATATGACGCCTTATACGTGGTACACATATTTTATGGGAAAAGGCGTTAGACAAAGTGGAAAAAATTCTTTGACAGGTTTTGGCATTTTGAATATTATTAAATTAATATTTACATTGATGTGTCTACGCAGAATTGTATTTTATTTTTTTCATTTCATATATGCTTCTACAACGTAAGCAGAGAGTTCCGTCCGTTTTTTGATTAGTCATTGAATGAATTTGAAATATATACCAAATGCGTGTAGCAATTGTTTTCAAATTCGGACAGCCGGAAGTAGGAACATCAGACGTTAGAAAAAACACACGCACCATGCCCGGCCATCAGTTATAAGACGAACAGATGTGAGAAGAATGGAAGTGTCTAGAGATCTCGTTCGGGGCTGTTTGCTTTACGATTTCAAAGTGGGCTTAGCAGCAGCTGCATCAATTCGCCGCATATGTCAAGCGTTTAGGGATAGTGCTGTGGATGAACGTACTGCAAGGCGTTGGTCTCGAAAATTCAAGTCAGGAGATTTGTCTCTCCATGATGAATTCCTAAATGTTCTACACCAAAACTCGTATGTTGCGTTTGAGCGGAGAAAAGAGGTTCGTACATCATCAAAATTAGTGTTTCTACACTGTAATGCCCAATGAATTGGAATATCTGTTTGCATATCATCACGGACTATAGTCAACATAATTAAAGTGCAAGTTGTTACAAGGAGAGCTACAGACAGGAATCCGTATCTTAGATGTAAACATGATAAAATGACACGGAAACCAAGAGTTGTTGATGAATGAATAAATTCTAAAATGCAAGTCATTTGGGCTGATGAGTTTGTCTCAAGAAACCATTTCACTTGTGGGTTTAGACTCCAATGACTATGAGGAGACACAGAAAGCACGAAAAGAAAAAGAACGTTATAGACGAAAGTGAAGAACATTCTTGTAACACGTATATATATATATATATATATATATATATATATATATATATATACAGTAGCGTCCAAAACTAAGGGACAAAATTTTAAAACCTAATATTCGTTAGAAATAACAACTGTGAAAAGCTGAAATTTTGACAACTAGTCGTTATCATCCATAGTAACATACTAAAATTTGAATCATTTGCAAAGGATAGAAAAAGAATTATAACAATTATTTATTTTTAGCTTTTCACATGCTTACATATGCAATAAATACATTTTTAATTCTTCTTATTAAAATGCATTACTCGAGAGTCTAAAAACAAAAATTTTCGCTGAGCAACATACACAGTTAACAATTATTTCTAACAAATATTAGGTTTTAAAATTTTGTCTCTTAGTTTTGGACGCTACTCTGTGTGTGTGTGTGTGATTTGATTGTGGATTTGATTAGTCGCTCCGATGTTTTATTTTTTATTGTTTTTTTTTTTGTTTTATATAAAAATACTTAAATTTATTTTCGCCTTGTAAAGCCCAACTAAACTTTGCTTGATCATTGATACACTTTGTGCTCAGCAGGGCGTTAAGCTCGCCGGATCTAACGACGGTTTCTTTTGCCAAGTGGGACGCATGCTCGAATCCTTCCAAAAATGTCAGTTCTTTTTTTTTTTTTTAAGAGATTTCTCTAATATTGAGACAAGTTTACGAAAATAAATAAACTGTTCAATAAATAAACGGATCGTCGAAACAAATATTGGTATCCACCAAAAAAAAAAAAAAAAAAAAAAAAGAACATTTAAATAATATATTTCATAGGTTTAAATAATAGAACTCGCATTTTTACAATATATAGATATATATGTAAGATACGGCTAAAATTTACTAAGAGCCTAAATTGGGATTCAAGCAAAATAAAATTGCCGAATGACCCATAAAAATATTTATTTATTTGGAGCTGTTATATTGGAATTTATGACAGCTCATTATAGAAATAAAAAAAAAACGAAAGAAATGAAAAAAATAAATATGTTTCCCAACACTCCATCTGCTTTGGGATGATATTTACATTTTTGTTGCCTTTCAAAAATAAACTTTTTGCATATTTTAAACTAAGGTCATCACCTCCTTTTGTAAAAAAACAATCTTTTTTTTTTCTCAATTTATAGACATATTACGAATTTTTCGGATTGCCCAGGCCTGAACAGCAAGCTCCGGAATGGTAACGCAAAGGAAATCTCATGCATTATGCATTTATTTTTTATTATCGACAAATGTTTGCCTAGCTTAAGTTCTACAACTTAGAGATGTTTTATCTTGACGCCTCAAGCGATTTTTACTCGTATTTCATTCTATTTTTGAAAGAGCCGAAATTTATTTTAAAATACGTTGACTATTTTCTCTCGTCTTTATGGCGTCTCCGTTGATACAATGACGTCCATATACAAGCGAAACTACAAAATTTCAAATGGACACACACACACACACACACACACACATATATATGGCATATCCTGTAACTCTGCGTATATGAAGAAAAGGAAATGATAAATATAGAGGGATATATTTTCTCTTTATAGGTGTGTATTGATCAATGCAAACTATTAAAAAAATAGTTGCAAACACACACACACACACATATATATATATATATATATATATATATATATATATGTTATATGAATACGAAAGTGATATTTAGCAATAATTTCACCTAAGGAAGGTAACAGCGCCACTAAAATCCAAGCGTTTCTAAGTGTTATTGAATATAAGATGGAAAATCATTATTAATAAGACAGAAGAAAAGTACAGCAATAAATAAGATAGGGATTTACCTCACATGTAAAATTTTGCAGATAAAAATTGACTCTGAAATTAGAAGCCGGAAAATTGTTCCATAAGCTAGAAGATCTTTACAAGAAAATCTTAGCAGAGAACAAACGATTTAATCTAGAAATGTCAACTGTAAATGTTCGAAACCATACAGCCATTCTACTGTTGTTCTTAATCTAGGTACCATAGACGAAAGATCATAATAACAATTTGATTAAAGCTTTGACAAAGCACAGGGAAGATACGTTACTGAGTTGGAAATTATCTGAAGGCAAGATGCCAGAACTGGACAGATTAAATTGCGGATGTTTTTTTCGATTGATTTTTTAAAAACCTCTAAATATATAGAAGGACCGGAAGAACAGATTGAATAGAAATAATTATGTAAGATCGATTTAAATGAGAAATGTTATCTAGCAGTAGACGTAGCAATATATATATATATATATATATATATATGAAAGAGAGTGACCAATCCCTTAAAACTAAATGGTATACATATATGGAGGACTATGCATACACATATCAACAAACAAGCAAACGCGCACACAATACAAAAAGTGAAGATCTAAGAAGATACAGGGGGAATAGAAAGATGCGAAAGAAGTCATCTTCCTTTCGCGCTTTCTCCGACCAATCCTAAATGACTAATTACCCCTTAAGCAGAAGAATTCTTTCGCCATCGGTCCAGATAAAATAGGACCTAGTGCTACACACAAAAGATAATGATTAATCTTCGGAAAACATAAAGAGAATTAATTTCGTTTAATAATTTGTGGAAATAACCATGCTTTTACCGATGAATATCACGAGACCGGAAACACGTGTAGCAAAAATATGGAAAATTAAGTATAATATATACTTTTAAAAAATCCACATTATAACCGAAAACTTTTTGCTGTTTGTCTCTTTTCTTTAAGATATACACATTTCTCTCGGTGGAATAAATATGCCCATTACTATATATATATATATATATATATATATATATATATATATATATATATATGAATGATCAATTGAATTGCTTTCTTGTAATATTAATTTGTTATATTAAACTATGGTTAATAATTAAATTATTTAAAAAATATTGGTGATTCAATTAATCAGTTTCTTATTTCATATCTACTAAATTTCACGCTAAATTACTTTAATACGTTATTATCCATAAATTATAGGAAATCGTTTGAAAATAACGGAAAAAATTGCAGAGACACAATATATGAGCTTTGTTTGCTTAATAGATCTTCAGCATGAAATAACACAGATAAACAGATTGCACATTCAGAATATTATTTAAATGACGTAAATTTTGTATCCTGAAAATTACAAGATTACCTTCAATCTGAATCATCATTTCCTGCCAATTTTTTTTCGAAAATATTCTACAAAGGTTTATATTTTGTTGGTAAAGATGTCATCTTGTTTACGTTTGATGCAATGCCGCAGAAAAAAAATTCAACTACGAAATCGAATGCAACACATTGACCTTTAGCCGATTCTTTCAAGTTCAAATGTGGGAAAATTTACTGCTGTACTGATGATGATATAACAACTATGACGTTCAGGATTCTTACGTTTTACCCTGTTTGTTTTTACTGCTGTGCAAGTTTGTGTTGTCGTGATGCAATAAAATTTCAACTTACAGGCTTTCTTCGGCAGATGCGTTGTTTGAGTGCTAACAAGTTTTCGCAATACCATACACAACTAATCGTTTTCCCTTTGGCATAAACACTTTTCAAATGATTTCGTCTTGCGTGCCGCAGAATACTAAAAAAACTTTATACTGCGCTGAAGTAACTACTTTCTATGACCTTTACTACGGATACTAAGAAATAAGATTTGATATGATATTCACAATATTGAACCCAATATTCAAACCATGTCAATTACCACAGTTTCATAGTTAGTTGGTTGATTATTTTGAAATTCTATTATTTTAAATTATTTTGATTCTATATTGAAATCTAAATAGTGTGTACATAATTTTATAGTTTCAGGTTAAAAGGTATGATTTTTTAAAATATATCCTTCTTAGAACATAAAATGTATTGCTGTTAATTACACTATGAAAATGTATTATTCGTAACTTTTTAATAAAAAAAATATATCGCTGGTAATTTTGCTATAAAAATGTATTGTTGATAATTAGATATGAAAATGTTTTGTTGGCCGTGTTGCTGTAAAAATTATCTGTTCTTTTTTGTTTGGAAAATTATTTGCCCATAACTAAGACCTTAAAAAGTGCTTCCATCCCGGTTCAGGTGGAACCCTGGAGCAACGTGAAGTTATATTACATAATAATGTCATACAAATTATTGACACATAGAACATTTTAATAATTCTTGGAATCAAAAGAGGTTGTTCTGAAAATTCAGAGTGATATAAGCAACGTATCATATACATAAAAAATGGGGGAAATTTATTAAGCGAAAAACCGATTTGACTTGGCAGAAAAAAGTACCTCACGTATGGTTTCGTTTAGCCTTTACAATAAATTTTATTTTCCTTCAATAAGAAGTGCTAAGCTCAGTCTTGTCAAGAATTCCTGGGTTTCATCAGTGGCCCTTGATAAGTGCAGCAGAACAGAACCCAAACAATTCTAAAACACAACTGCATTGACTAGAATATTGCTGATAGATTTAATCAAATACTTCAAGCAGCTAATTCATAGATTCACAATTCTTTCAAAATTGTGTTTAATCCTGTCCTGCCCTTGGATGCAGAATTGACACCATTCCGTTTGATAATATGCCACATATATAAATCTGATTTTGTTATACAAGTGTCTATGTTGAAAACATCCAGACTCATGCAGGTTATAAATTTAGATTACTTCTCGCAAGACTATTCTAACTTTATATTTCTTTGATTGGATCTAATTTCTCTTCGCTATTAGCATCCCACGAAAAGTTTAAGAATTGACTTGAGAATAAAGCAGAGAGAATGAATGCATATTTATGTTGAGACTCTGCGTAACTATTTGACCACCTAACTTCTTATTTGCTGAATTCAAGATCATTTGACACTGCTTAGTGCTAATAGATTCTTTATTCATAATTTCAGTGAGGGATCTGCGTTTCAGCACTGTTAATTCCGGCCATTCTTCTGTGAATACTCATTCGAAATCCTATGTATAATTTGGCTTCTGTTTGTGAGAAGCTACTCTCTATTCATGCCAAAGATGTTGGATTGGATTTAGGTCAAGCGATTAAGAAGGCCATTCCATTACTGTAAACGTTTTCTACTAAAGTCATTCCAATGTGGATTTCGAAGAAAATAACGGCCTTTTATTTTGTGGAAAGATCAAATTTATACTGGATAGAAGAGTGTGAACGATTTTCCGAAAGAATGGATTGATGTTTTAACCAATCGATTTTCCCCTCAGTTCTAGGAAATATCTCTTTATCCGTTGCGCTAAAGAATCCAATAAACCAATGTTTCCACCAACATGCTTCGCAATTACTCTGGTATATGATAAATCTTGCGCTGTACTCTTATTTCTATACGGTCTAATTTGCTGGATATATTTAAAAGTTGGATTTTTGTTTGCACTGTCGAAACGATTGTATTCCTCTAATCATTGAGCCGATACAAAATGTTTTAGCGAATACGAGATAAGATTTGGCGGATTGAAAATAATGATAGAATAGCCGTTTCCTTGCAGGAAATGGTTGGCTTTCATGGACATACCAGTTAGCAATACGTCTTGTTGAAATGTGTAAATCGTTCTATGAAATTGTTTAACAGAATAATAGGTTTCTCAAGTGTACTAACCTATTGCTATTTGTAGTATTGATTTTATTTTTCTTAATCGAATTTTTCAGTTAATGTGGAAAATCATTTTTTTATTATGTCATTAATTTCATCTGCAAGGTATATGGGATATTCATTTTACTTATTGCTGAAGATTGGGGAGTTCAACTGAATTTTGTTATTTGATAAACATATTTATTTATGTTGCTCTGACAAAAGTTTGTGAGATCAGATGAAGGACATATTTTTTTTAAGACTAACAGGTTTCCTATGCGATAAACTATTTTGATCATTGATTCGAGTAGACGGAATCACCAAGACTGACTGTGACCTGTGAATGTTGACTCCAATATCCACACACACACATACACACACACATATACACACACACACACATTAATATATATATATATATATATATATATATATATATATGAAACCTC
>CAHIKZ030000878.1:562500-580000 GCA_903632075.3 Acanthosepion pharaonis
CAACCATATATATATATATATATATATATATACACGCGCCATACTTTATTATGCATGTCAATGTTTTCACGATTATATTCGTATTAATATCGTATGATATTCCCTAACATTTCTGGAGTAATCATAAAAGTATATCAAATTTATTTCGCACGGTAATATCAACCATATTAAAATAGGTTTTGGCGTTTGAAATGATTTTATTATGAAAATACAATATTTCAAGCTGTTTTATATATCTTTTGTATTTAGACCACATAAACATATTTGGTTATCATCATACTTTTTAATTGGAATAAGTTACTCATTACATGTAAGTTTTCATTCTTGGCTCCTTCACATTCTATAGCACTCATTAATATGTGACACAATACTTTTCATGTCTTCTAACATTTCGATCGCGTTCTTTTGAATATGTATCTATATTTATGAAATTTTACGAAACATACTTACATAAATACCATTCCGTTACTTTTGTGTTTCGTTAAATTAGCATGCCAACGATGTAAATTTGAAAAATGCGGGCTGTCATGCTTACAGATACAACTTGAAAGTTGATAAATTTACGGCAGAAAATGTTCTATCTATCAATGTACGATTCAAATGTATTTCTCCCGAAACAATAATCAAATTAAAAGTTTGTCCTGCAACATTAATTCCTGAATTTACTGGGCCCAATATATTCTTCAAATGTGACCAGTATTCCTCAAATTACAAATGGATATCTCGGGAACTATATGTAATAGAGATCTTCATTCGTCACCGCCCATTACTTAGGCTACGATCTAGGTATATATATGTATATATATATATATGCTTTTTTTTCATGGCTTTTATATATGTTCAAATTATCTGTTGACATTTGTGATTAAAATATATTTAAAATGTTTTCCTGTTGGACTTATGTAAATATATCTATATTATCTTCTTTAATAGCAAGTATATGTAAAAATGACAGTGATTTTCTTTTTTTGTTATATAAAGTGGACACCGAGTTCCACAAAGAGCGGCGGCAGTTACTTTTAATGTATGAACGCAATCTTCAGGAAGAGTCTGAAAATTGGTTTCAAGCATAAATCAGGCTTTCGCCTTTCGGAGGTTGACCTAATTGACTACTTACATAAACACATAGGCTATATCTTTGATTTTGGCATTTTCCCATAAATATAAGTCCTTACGTGATAAATGCTTGAGCGATCATGTCTCTGAGTAGTGTTCCAAAGTTTCAACGTTACCGATGTTCCCATTTTGAGAACATTGTCTCTCAGATTACTTTTGCTTGACCAAATTTCTATAGTACGAATTTTCTTTCTCATTTGTGAGAAGATTCGCCAGCAGTTACTAACCTGTAGGAGAACAGATAATACTTAAGAGCTCAATAAATTTTTTCTTTGTTTCTAACGAAACAATGCGTTGTCTGATATCAGTGACACATTTTCTGCCCGCTGTTTAACTATTTCCTTCATATATTTTTTTTCTTTTTACATGTTTCATTTTGTTGCCCTCATTCCGGGTCTCTGTTGTAGAAAGAAATCGTGAGATTGAATGTTTTGACGAACGTTGAACCCGATCTTAATTAATGTTATGTACACAGCTACGGACATATAAGGAACCCCGAACACTATGTGCAAAATTCCATTTTTATAGTAAAAAATATCATCGATACATTTTTATATGAAAATTGTCCAACAATACATGTTTATAGTAGAATTAATAATAATATATTTTATAGCGAAATGACAAACAATTTTATATGTTGTCGAAACCATAATACTATGTACAAATGTTTTCATTTCGGCATTAATTTGCCCATAGAGATTTATATGCAGCTAAGCAGAATCAGCCACCCATGTCTCTTCCGTTTGCTGAAAAACATTCTGTCTTCTTAAAATGGATGTTTTGTTCTTTCTTTTGAGTTTTATTTGCTTTCTACTGTACAACATGTATAAATTTTATGAAATTAAAATAAATATATATGACAAAGCCTCTTTTGTTTACAGTGTAGAAGATAAGCCTTATATTTTTAATTAACAGTATATCTACAGCTGAAATTTATGTAAGTCTCTGTCTGTTTTCTTATAGTATTAACTTGATATTTCAGACAGCGTTTTATTAACGGTCACCTGAATAAAAAATGGTGGCCTTTTCTAATTTTTATCCAACAGCATCGCGGAGAGAAGTTTTCTCCGGCAGAATGCATCGCTTTCTTGGAAAACTTGAATTATTTTAAAAACGTTAGTGTGTCGGCCTTGGCGCATTCTCAGTAATTCCGTGCTTGCGTGAATGATTTTTAAACACTGCTCGGAGAAGTATGAAGAGAAAAGTGTCCTAATTAATCAGAAGGAGAACGGAGTTCCATTTTTGCGCGTGCGTCGGTTTTAATTATCTTCTCATTTCGAAATAATTTCCATCAGGAAATTTCGTGGTTAAACACTCCCCGACAAAAAATAATTTTTGAAAGTTTAGCAGAGAAAAAGACGAACATTTAATCCTTCTAAAATCCACAGAGGTCAGTGTATTTTGAACCAAGAAAAAGAAATTCTAATCAAAGTTTTACATTATTACATTACTTATGGCGTCAAAAATTTAGCAATGAGGTTCATTAACGCTAAGAAAAGGAGAATGTTATTTTTTTATCAAATTTATCTGATTGCTTCATCGCGATAAAATATAAAAGTTACTAGATTACGTATTGCGCGAAGGATTCACTTTCTTCATAATTAGGGATGTTCATTGCTGAGAGCAATGAACGATACGCAATTATCTAAAAGAATGTGATATGATATGTAGCATTTCGTCAATGTAAATAATCAATGGACAGTCAGCTTTCGTGTTACGTATGTATAACTGTGATTCACATATGATTGATCGGATGGGAAGAGCAATCTCATGCTAAGTTGAGTTTTGAGTAGGTAAAATAAAGGAAAAAGGCGTTATGAAAATGTCCTTAATAAAAACTTAGAGTAATTAACGGATTTGATGTTTGCGGATTTTAAGAATTTTGCAGGTTGTTAAAAACCAGAAAATATGTTTATAGTATAGGCATTTTAAAACACAATAATGATAAAAAGCCCTACTAATTAACAAATAGCTGGGGAGGTGTGGTAGATTCAGAACTTTCCTAATCTTTTTTACGTATAGGTAAATTTAACGAGCTTGAATGTAACTGGAATACGTCTATCCGATTTACAACTCCGAGCAGTTATCAACTAAATTGCAGACATATCAATGTGAAGAAATAAATCTATTCTATTCATTATGGAGGTTTACTTAAAATTTCCAATTCCTTTATTCGTTTAAGATATTTACCAGTATTTTCAAGTAATTCTGTTTGAAAGTTTCTCCAGGAAAATCAGGAGAAACTTTGAGCAAACCACGACTCAAATTATATATATATATATATATATATATATATATATGTGTGTCTTTTTATGAATAAAGAAAAAATTGACAAATTAGCTAATACGATGAGTTTTTTAGTCTGAAGAATTTATCAAGGCATTTCCCTACATAAAATTGATCAAAAGATGAAACGTGTCGGGTAAGGAAAGATTTCTCTTTATTCATATTATCCTTTTAGAGTTAAATTCAGCTGATATTTGAAGAATTTGTAAATTGGGATGAAAGCATACACAGACGATTCAGAATATATGTCTGGATAAAGAAAGATGGGATATTTGACACTACAGTGGAAGGTTTGACGGTGCTTGGCATGCGAAATCATAGGTATTTACTTACTACACGAAATAAGCAAAGTCATAGATAGAAACGACACAGGACTCTACAGGGACGACGGTCTCATAATCTTAAGAATCTGTAACAAAGAAAACAGAGACAAAACTAGAAAAGCAATAAAGATTTTCAAATATAACGGATTCGACATAGATATAAAAACTAATCTAAACGAAGTAGAATTTCTACTCCATATGCACACATCTTCCAACTACCCGCCTTCTATAAGCAAACAGATACCAAACTCGATTAACCGCAGGGTTTCCGACAATTCCACTAATGAATCCATATTTAACAAAGTTAAGAATGACTACAAAACAGCGCCAAAAGAGCGTGGATTCACAGCAAAACTCACATACTCACCAAAGTACACAAAAAAGTCCAACAGGAAAAGAAATATTATATGGTTTAAACCACCGTACAGCAAAAGCGTAAAAACAAACATAGGAAAAATGTTTGTCAAACTCTTACACAAACATTTCCCGGAATAAAGCACCCTGCACAAATATTCAACAAAAACACAGTAAAAATTAGCTACAGTTGCACCGAGAACATGGCACAAATAATAAAAAAGCACAACAAGAAAATTATTAACAAACCAAACGAACAAATTAAACCCACGTGCAACTGAAGAATATAGAACGAATGGCCCATAAATGGTGGTTGTTTACAAAACAGGGTAATATAAGATAAAATCACCAGATAATGAAGAAAAAGTATACATAGGAGTAACTGAAGGTCCCTGGAAACAAATAAATTATGCATACAAAACATCTTTCGCACATATCTTACCAAAAATATCTTGGAAATTAAGGAAAAGATCATGTCAAAATGCAGACATGAAAACACATTTTTACTACGTTACTTAAAATTCGAAAACTGAAAAATTAAAATAAAATAAAAAATGAAAAAAAAAAAAAAATCAAAATGAATTAACCAAAACAAATTACCAAATCATACCCGTCAGAATAGACGAAGTAGAATAAATGAATAAAAAAATTAAAAAATAAGTCAATGAACCCAAACAAATAAAGTAAATAATAAACAAATTAACAAACCATCATGACCAAAATTTTAGACACCAAAAATCAAACGAAAAAAATAACTACAACTGATATATAATGATAAAAGAAAAATAAATACTACGTGACTTAAAAAGCAAAATGTGTAAATATAAATATACAGTATAATAAATAAATAAATAATAAAACCATGCAAAATAAATTAATCTAAACTCATTCAAATAAATAAACAAATGAACTAAAAAACGCATTCCGATAAAGTAATCGGGAGAAAAAACAAATAAAGATAATCAATCCAAATAAATACATGAAGTAATAAACAAATTAAAAACTCCTCCCGCCAAAATAATAGTTAGAATAAACAATCTAACCCAAAATTGAATAAATAGCTTTAATTATCTTCCCAAACCAAAACAAAACTATTAAATAAGCGATATAATTTTTTTCTTAGTACGTAAATAAAAAGACCGTCTAATAAAAATTAAAAAAAATATAATTCATGAGAAATAGAAATAAAAATAAATATAAACAAACAAAATAATTTAACCCACATAAATAAACAAAAACATAAACGACTTCCGGTAAAATAACCGCGAAAATAGACTACACACAATGCACCACTGAACCGTATATATAAATAACTGAGAAGAATAACTGTTATTAGTCAGACTTGAATTAGACGATGAAACAACATTATTAAAAAGTGCTTAATACACGTATAAAAAATAACATGCAATGCTATTATTCTTGCAATGAACAACAACGTATATAAAATGTGCATTACTGTACTTGCTTTTTAAGCATTGTGTATCTCAGTATTTTTTCCTCTTAATCTACCTGCATCTTCGTCTATGAAACTGCGTTAAACTTAATTGTGAAATTCATAAACATTTCCAGAGACGTATGATAATATGATTCGACAAGGCTTCATACGCTTTTCTATTCTGAATTGGCATTCTTTCGAAATCCTTATCAATCAAGGTCAGATAGATCCAGTCTATTCTGTGAGAACTGGTTTCTTCCTTAACTAAATTGAATCTAAATAATTACGGTCTGTGCGGTTAGAAATTGCACTAGCATCACACGTTAAAACTTCCACTTGATGTAAAACATACATACATATTTTAATATTAAACTATATCCGGATAAATGCAATCATTACAAATAAATACGTTTTTTGTAAACATATAAGGTACACAATTTTGCTAGATTACACAATATGTTGTTTAATTCTGGTAATATATCCACTGTAAAGGTAGATAGACATTCATGTCGTTTTGAGTTTTACGCTCCTAATCTGACAATGCATGTAATATAATGGATTACCATTGGTAAATGCACTTATTAACATGCTTGTAAATGTTTTACAAATCAGAAGAATGAATATTTCATATCATGGTGATAGATTGTTTTAAAGTTATCACGTATTGAATATTGAAATAATTCAAGGTGAACCAGTGAACATGTTTATATGAAACTTCGTAAAAGACAACTTGTATGAAGAAGAATAATGCCTGGCCATGTCAGAGCCTGGCCAAAACCTACCTTGATGCAAATATGAAGCTGCAAAAGACTATGGAAATGGATTGGGTAAATTCTTTCCACAGAAGTCGTGCTCTTCCTGTCATGTACCTTCATATTATATCATGTTTCGCTTTATAAAGCACAGATTGTCAGGTTTAAATAATTCCCAGACATCAAATATATCAACGTAGATCTCATCGTAACCAATATCCTGGGGTTTCTTATATGATGGGGAAACAGAATTTAGGTAAGAGTTTGTGTATGAAGAGGAAAAGACAGAAAATATGATATTTTGAGATCTCATAAATATATATCTTCATTTGGGTGAAATGTCTAAAGATGAAGAAATTTTCGCCTCGTGGAGTTATACTATACTTCGATGCAAATGGCCGCCATTTTCAATTTCGTATGGGTTTGTAATATTATTGGCCTTAACCTGGCATCTCAATTTCTCTCGCTTTCCTAACGCCATGATGTTGATTCATTTTGTCACTGATAAATGTAATTTAATGACGAATGTTCTGAGATGTTCCCCCTTTGTATCTCGACTGTATGACTTTAAGCGTTCTAAGAGAATGACAACTAGGTCACTTCGTTTTATTGCTAAAATGGCTTATGTTGCAGTAAGTTCTATTCTAATATTCTCTTTCCTCGCATTAATCCTCTGTGAAAATCTCTCCCGGTTTATTTTCCCTCTCATCTCCGATCTTGAAACATTTAAATAACAAATCTTTCGCCATCGAACATAAACTTTATTCTCCTCTCTCGTCACTAACGTGTTTTCATTTTCTTTCACTTTAACCAATTGAGATTTAGTCGCATTATCGCCCCGGTTAAGTTGAAATAGTTTACAAGTGTGTAGTGTTTACAAAGAAAGTATACAGCTTTTTAAGTGTTTAGGTATGAAACTTGCAGTTACTATTTATTGTTGCTTCTTACAATCATATGAGATATATATATATATATATATATATATATATATATATATATATATATATATATATATATATATAACAAACTAGATTTCTCCCAGGAACTATTACTAACATCTGTTCATCATAGCTACAGAATATACGACAGGTAGGCTTTCTGGGTGCTGAAGATTTCTGCAAAATTGTTTATCTAGACCCCCCCCCTGTCGGATTAAGTTGGAAAATGAGTAGCCGGCTATTCTGTAACCATGCATCTATTCCCTAATCACATGTATATGAACTTGTAAAAATATTGTTACGGAATAGCTATAATTTAATAATGCCTGCTAATTTCTGTAATATTCCGCGAATAGTACACATTTAATGTTTTGTTTTAATACATTGCATTGTATTTATATATTTTATTAGGTTTAATCGATAAATTTTATATATAATGTCAATATAAACTATCAGTACAATGTGCAGAAAACAGTTGTTGCTTATCTATTCAATGAGAATTATAAAATACTTTTCTATATTTAACTAATCGGGGAATTATTCACTAAAGCGTGACAAACCTTAAAAACAAATCATTTATAGAAAGTATACTCTGTCAGCCTAATGGCAATAACTGCGTAAATTAAACCGTAGAATGATATATAAACATCAACATTATATAGCCAAAGGTATTATTTTAATCTTTTTTTTTCATCCCAAGCAAGGAAATAAAGCGACTAGGACGCAAAGCGTTACCGAGTGTTAAAGAATACGAATATTAAGTAATCAAACTATAAAAGAAAAAACAGATAGGGCGACATTAGAAAACGATTGACATTGCCTTTATATTTTTGAAGATGCAAGTTTACTGTGAAGCAAGTAGACTGAAGAGAGACCCAAAAGCGACTAGTGCCATAGAATAAACTTTAAGCATAGAACATACAGGTAAATCTAGACATTCCAATTGTAAAATGACAAGACATTGCCAGAAATTTAGTACTGCACTTACATTCACAACGTCTCGGTACCATAGCGAAAATTTAATCCAAATAATTATCATTAAAATATTTATAGAAAAGTTCGAGGGGAGCTAGATTACGGAGGTGGAAAAGCTAAAATAAAGCTGATATACCAGATCACGTCCAGTAACCTTGAAGTTTCTTCAGATTTTATCAAAAATCTTTAAATACTTAGCAGGAACACCAGACCCGTTAAACAGTGGGCACCAATTCATCACTCAGACGTCGGTGAAAATGTTTTTCCCACTCTTGAGTTTGGAAAGTGAGGATTAGGTAACTTCAGTACAGCCGTGGATGTTGTGCTCCATTTTGGTCTGATCTAGCTCTTGTAAAGATAACACATTAAACTTTCTAGCGCGGTACATTGAACCAAGCATTTTTCAGGAAACATTAGCGTGGCATCGTATATACAATATTCCCTAACGTCTCGAAAGAGTTTGAGTTCAGGTAGTCAATACATGCAAGGAACTTTATTTAAACCATAACCGTTCGCTATGACTAGAAACATCTCATGTTCTGCTCTATTGTGATGAGACGTTAATAGATTGGTTTTCGATTTATTGAATGATAAAAGTCTTATTTGAGCTGCACGAGCATGTTCAGAGGATATTCTAGCTGCCAGTCTTTGACCATCTTGATTAGTATTCGTGGTTCTCCTATAAACCCTAGTAACATCAACGTGTATATTGCTAATGATCTGAAAATATTTGTAGGATCGTTAGTATAAGGCATAAAGATGGCATGACCAAAACTCTGGGAAGCAGGCGCACAATGTTGAGTATTGCAACGGATATTCTAAATATAGAATAGCAAATTGAATTCGAAAACTACGATTGAATATTAATCTTTTATAACGAAATATGGAGTATGTATCTGAACTTCACGCTCCGATTTCATATATATATATATATATATATATATATATATATGGAATTTGATTAATCGATTATCATATAATTCATTAATATTTCCTCAGATTCTATAAAATGGTCGATCAGGGAAGTCAGAAACAACCTGATGTCCATGTGAGAAGAGAACTATAATACCGAGCTAATTAAAAGATATATTTTTCATCATTTCACCACAAGCAAGGTGCTAATATCACTATTACGCAGCGGGTTACAAGAAGGGAAAATGAAAGAGAAGACTGAGGATAGGGAGGATTGAGGAAAGGACAGCAGTTTAAAAGGGTTAAAAAAAGACAGAACCTGGAGTTTGACGCTGTAGATACAGTTTCGGCAATTGTAGATATCATGGAAGCTAGAAAAAGAAAGCTGGTTCCAGAAGTGACAAGTGTGAGAAAATAAAATCTTGGAGCAGAAGTGGTCGTTGCATTTGACTATATTTACTACATATAGCTGGATTCTAAGCGCCATTTTTCTAATTCCATTGATTTTGTATAGAACACCTTTTATTCATTTGGATAATTTACTCTAGTGATTTCCTTTAAATGGATTAAATTTGTTGGTCGACTTAGTAAACGAATTATAGTGATACCAGTGTGATTTACTTGAAAATGTATTCTCATTACTCGACTCTACAAACGAGTGGCAAAAGTGTTAAAACCTAAAAAAATAATTAAAAACACCGAAGATATAACATTAAATATAAACGCGCACAGAAACAATATATTTCTAGGTTCTTTTTATAAAATCCAAAATTGTGTCTGTAAGCTTAAGTCTTGACCAGAGATTTCGTTTTCATTCGCATCCCAACTGCATTGATATAGCTTACGTAACTTTTTCGTGGCAATTCTTCTAATGAACTTCCCTCCTTGGGACTTGGACCGCATGAATTTAGACGATGTTCTGGTAAGGCAATTATGTCTCACCATCTTTCAGTCTGGTCAGGCAATTATGACTCAGCGTCTTGCTGTTGGAATAGCAGGATCTAACCGTAAGTTCTCACCTGATAAGTGAAAATTTGTTGCACTTTGTTGCTTCCCTGTCACCTACCATATTCTATATTTAAATGCATCATAAACTGCATGCATCTGTCTTTCCGAATACCGTTCTATTTTATTTTCACCGCACTAGTTTTCTCATCTCCTTTTCAATCTCGGTAACACCTTGAATGGCATTATCGCATTTCTTGTACAGAAATTATTACATTATGTATATATTTGTACAGCAAATTACTTTCTACAGATACCTAAACATGCGAGCGTTTCTTTACTTGCACACTCATACATTATCACACAGTGTGACATTCTATATGTTCGTTAGACATATCTATATATTATCTATTGCGTTTATACACGTGACGTGCGTCTGACCAATGAGATGTACCAAAAGTCATAACATTTCAGTATACTGTATCTTTGCATTTTCATTTCTATTCACGATCTCTGACGGAGACTTAATAAAGGTGAAACTGTTAGATTGAGGCTCGTTTCTTACTTTGTTTGTTATTTTATATCAAATTGTCTGATTCTTATACATATCGGATCAAAATTTGATCTTCACTCCCCGTATATATATATATATATATATATATATATATATATATATATATATATATATATTTGTTTGTGTTTCTTTTCATGTAAAAACGAAATTATCTTCATATGTAGCGATATTTAATGTTTTTTTTTCTAGTCTACCCTACATGTAAATAAATAAAAAGAGGATAGGTTAGAGTTCCCGTGTGTGAAGAGCCGTCTTAACTCGAAATGTTCAGTATACATTTCTAATGTTAACTTTGAATTAAAAAGCACACGCACGGGACTGTGGATTACAAACAACTAACACGCTTCAAAACATATTTGGATATGTTTCTCCATACAATGCAGTAAGCATCCTACTATATTTGCATACGTACACACATACGCCACCCATTTTCAGAATCTTGAGAAAATGTTGTAAATCGTTAATAATTCTCATTTTCTTGTATCTTGTTTTCTTCAGACTAATCAGTAGCCCTCTGAGTTATTTTCATGCTTAAATATCATATTTCTTACCAGGGTTTCTGTATGAAAGCGACAATGGGAAATAACACAATATTCCTATCGAAAATCTAAGTAGAACATAACATTAACCTAGCCAGTTATGGTATTCGAAAAGATATATATATATGTTGATTTATTACACAACATTCGTTTCAAGACCCTATTGTGTATTTGTAATATAACGTGTGGCTTTACTGACCCTGACTAATTGCTGTAATGCACCTGGGAAAGGAAGTGTACAAATCTTTCACGATCAATATAATTAAGAGATAACATCTTCTGTGGCGGAACTACTATAACTTTCCTGGCTTGCGTGTATTCATATAACAAACTGTATAACCATATTCATTAGCCAAACTCTATTTTCTTGCACGCGATCTGCGGCATATATCTCCGTCATGCTGTACAATCTCTTCTTTGTACAAATGTGTTATCGACTGGTCTTTCCCTCTCTGTATGTATTTGGGTCTCTTAAAGCAACCGTCAATGTATATCAATTTTATTGAATCATTATTTTTAAGTATCATATTATCTAACAAACACTTACCACAAACTTCAATTTCGTCGTGTAACGTTGTTTGTTCTGATTTCCGAAATGAAACCTGACAAATTATCACTTCATAGAATGCGACTGCATTCCAGATTAAGCAGAGAATGCGTAATATTCCAAATATCTGCATCGTAGAATTCCTATCTATGTGACCCACTTAGTCTTGCCTTCATATGCCTTTATATTAATTCTATATGATTAGCTGGAATGAATACTTCAATTTGCTCTCGAAGGGATGGGTTTCTGATACATGCTAACAGTTCATTTGACAAGTCGCATTTCTCCACCGTCTATTGTAGAACTTTCATTCATTGAGCTTCTGCTGTCCTGAATATTTTTCTGTAACATTTTATAATGCTACCGACAAGGCCAAACAGATCTTGAAAAATCCGAAACATTTCCATTGCCTTGAGATGATTTCTGAAATCATACTTCTTGAAATTACCTGTTTCTTATCGATTACCCGTCTGTTCATAACCTTAGCTATCTTAACTGTCTTCATGTTTGTTTCTTTGAAGACTTTTGCCATGTTTTCAAGCAATGGATGATTGCAGTCTATTGATGCATTAACTTTCCAGATATATCGAAAAATATCTGAGTTGTCGCGCAAATATTTATATAGCAGGGTTGGAATCGAAAATTGAGACATATCAATTGGTTGAATATGTTTTCTATAGGCATCTTACTGTTTCATTCTTTACACATGCTACAAAATACAAAGAAATGCTGGTGAAAGTGACTCCAATACAATAAGTAATATATGTGCAAATTATGCGATCGCAAATGTCCATTTTTTAGGCCTGCTATGGTTATAATGTACAATATCTTCAAATTGCCTATATATATATATATATATATATATATATATATATATATATATATATCAAATGTTTATGTACATATGAATAATTATAGCGTGAAAAATATGAGGGCGTAAGTTTCATTCAGATTGAGAAAGAGTAATTAACTATATGACGTTAATCTATTATTCTCTCTCTCTCTATCTATCTATATATATATATATATATATATATATATATATATATATATATATATAATCCAAATTCGAAAATAGTCATATTGGATATACTAAAATATGTCCAAGATAACTCACGTTACTTCTCTCTGATCATAGCCCAGTAGGGACTCATTTAAAAACACATGGAGGTTTAACAATCTATATTCGCGGCAGGTTAGTTTATAATACAAATATAATAGCCTAATCCACATGTAAAAAGACTAAAACTAATTGAAGTATTATTAATTAAAGGGTAACCCTAACGCTCAATAATAACAACTATGAACACAGCCAGAATGTGCTGACCAACTTTGGAAAATAAAACATTCCTATAATTCTGGATATATACATAAAACTATCGACACATTCAGTTAAAGGTAAAAACGAAGTTCATCCTTGGTAATGGCTAAATGTAGAGTCGAAGACGCTGAGACATACAAAGCATTTATGCAATTTTTGTATAAATAACATTCAGAAAAAAATATGGCTTCACATGTCTCTACTTATGTAATTCTAAAAAATGTTATTGCTTCAAACGTTGTCTTAGATAATAACCCCGTTTTTTAAATTCAATTAATGTATTACGTTTATTGTTTTCTACAATTGAGAAAATTAAAGAAGATTTCAGAGTGCACATTTTCTTTTGAGATTTCTAGAATATATATATATATATATATATATAGTAAACGGTACAGTGTTGGAAATACGGTCATGGTTTCTCCTTCGTATTTTATTAGTATGGATATTCTCAGACGATTTTCATTATTCTGCGCCGTTCATATAAATATTCTTGTCTCTGCTCTTGATAGCATTTTAGAGAATCTTCCAAAGTATGACTGATAGTCTGATATTTTGTTATTGTTTTAAAAGACGGTAGAATTATTTTCACGTTATAGAATCACTAACCTTCCACAATACATTTCCAAGTTTGTTTTTCGGTGGCCTTTTACACACTAAATACTGGCCACATCCTGAGGCCAACTGAATGCGTCTGACACGAACCTCGCCATCAGATTCCCCGTTTTTCCACTCCTGAATCATTACACCTATCTGACAAATCCGACTGACTTTTAACACATGTCAAGCAATAGGACGCCCAACGAGCAAATTATTTCGTAGGAAGATTGAAGTTCTTCCCTACATGTCAGTTCTCACATCTGTTGTTCATTAAGATTTTATTCATTCAAAAGCTAGAGCAAAGCAGGTGGAATCACCGGTTACTCAGTTCGTTAAGATTTTTTTTCAAAATGTTACATATATGTAAGTCATAGTCTTTTAAATTTAGCATGCGTGCAGATATACCGTGTAGATTGAAAGAGACAAAATAAGATATATAAGGATGTTGTCACATTTTATTAGCAAGTTAATTTCTTCACAATGAAAATTCTCTTAACCAACTGACGTTGATAACCATTTCAGATCAGATTTCTATTTTTTATGAAAAATGTGCTTATTTGAATTTTAAATAACTAAATTAATTTATTTCGTGACGTAAGAGAATATTACGTAACACGGTTGTTGTTGACGATATAGTAAATTAATTTGGCAGTTATATTAAGGTTATTCATATAAATATAGATATTTTCTAATGTAATATTTTTTCAGGATGTATATTTGTTTTGATAAATACAGTGGCGATTTATTGGATGTGATCTATATTTTTTCAACACCACACTGTTACCCGTTGTTTCAACCTCCATCCCTCTTAGAGGTCAACTAACCGTCATACACTCACTCAAATAATTATAGCGTAAACGAATCATAAACGCGGTTTTATTGCGAGCAAATGGCACTACATCAAACAACGTTATTAGTTTCATTCTCGGAGAAGATCACCTCAGATATATACCGACTACATTAGGTCGTAAGTTCAATATAAAAGCAAAAAATATCGAAAATTTATATAATATGGGTGGAAATTGCAAAAATCATGACCAGAGTTCACAGACAATATGAGAACAGAAGTTAAAAAACACAATGAATGTAATAACAAGAGGAAAATCTTTTAAAATATAAGAATTTCTTTCAGAAAAAAATAATGGTTTTAGTCAAAAAATATAGATAAACCGTCAATTTTTTTTTCAAATCAGTTTACGTTTCTGAATGTAAAAAAAGTGATTTAAAATGTAAAGATTAATGGCTAAAGCAGTAACATAGTTTTCAGTGAAATCGAAAAACTTCTCAAGGTCTTTTATCTTTACATCTGTCACCTTCTTAAAATTATGAACTGAAGCTTTTAAGATGAAATATTTTAAAGAAGCAAGAGGATAATAAAAAATAACTGTTAAGCCCACAATCGGTTTCGCCAACCATTCATTTCGAGTATTATTTTGCATCAGAAAGTGCAAAAAGGTAAACTGTAATTTTTCCACGGGAAATTAAGATTTTTGTTGTGATAAAAAAGTGACTAGGTTAAAAAAGAAAATGTTTATCAAGTATCACTATATAACACACAGACACACACACACACATATATATATATATATATATATATATATATATATATATATATATATATACTGTGTATTTGGGAAGGAAAAGCATTTTTAGACAAATACTACTAAAAATGAATGACTTGGCTCGGATCATATTTCTTATAAATTTCTTCCGAAATCAAATTCGGAAAATTACTGAAAGAAAATCCTCCTTGCCTGAAAGGGATTTTTTGTAATTTTGTAAAAGTCGATCAAAACACACACACACACACACACACCTATATACAGTAGCGTACAAAACTAAGGGACACAATTTTAAAACCTAATATTTGTTTGAAATAACAACTGTGAAAAGCTGAAATTTTGACAACTGGTAGTCGTTATCATCCAGAATAACATACTAAAATTTGAATCATTTGCAAAGGATAGAAAAAGAATTATAACAATTACTTATTTATTTTCAAATTTGGAACGTCCAAAAGTAAGGGACAAAATTGAGAAAAACAATGTAAACTGCAAAAAAACAATAAAAATCCATGTACAATCAATATTTAGTAAATGAGCCCTTGCTCTCAATGACAGCTGCACATCTTCGACTACAAGAACGAATCAGTTTTTGACAATCCTCGATACTAATTTTAGACCATTCTTCTTGAAGCTTCACCCACAAATCCTCCGTGTTAGTGGGATTTCTTTCCATAACTTTCACTCCTAAGGTCTTCCAAAGATTTTCTATTGGATTTAAGTCAGGACTTTGCGGTGGCCAATCCATAATTTCCAAATTCTTGCTCGCTAAGGTAACTCATTACCACCTTTGCCTTGTGACATGGGGCATTATCTTGCATAAAGGTAGCCCTATCGAAACCTGAATTCTATATGATTGGCACAACATGATCTTGAACAATGTTTTTATAAATCTGCGCGTTTACACGAGTTTGTAACCGGACAAGAGGCGTTGTACCTTGGCTAGAAAACATTCCAAATACCATGACACTTCCTTCCCAAACTTGACAGTTTTCTTAGTACACTTTGCACTTAATCTTTCACCAATACGTCTCTTTACATTGTTTTTTCCATCATTTCCAAATAAATTAAACTTGCTTTCATCACTGAAAATACTTTTGCCCAATTTTCATATGTCCAAATTACATACCTGTTTGAAAACTCTAATCTCCTCTTCTTATTCTTCGAACTAACAAGTGGTTTCTTCCCTGGGGTTCGATTAAACAGCCCTATTTCTTGCAGTCGTCTACAAACAGTCTGTCTTGACACATTAACACATGAGGTTCTATTCATAACCCTTCTAATTTCTGTGCAAGACTTAAAACGGTCCTTTAATGACATACGCTGCATTATTCGATCCTCTCTTGCCGAAGTTTTTCGTGGTCTGCCGGTTTTAAAAGCACTAACTATTTTGCCAGTATCATTGTAGGATTTAACAACTCTGCCTACAACACTCTTGGAACGTTTCACTTTCTCTGAAATCTCTCTAATGGTGTGCTTTTCCTTGTGTAGCTTCACAATAGCTTGTCTCACAGAGTAATCAATTTTTTGGCGTTTCGCCATGGTGCTGGCTGATGCAAAGTTTACAAATGACTAAGATTTATTCTTTAGAGGAAATCAAAAAATTTGAATATAGCATAGTGTTTACATTGTTTTTCTCAATTTTGTCCCTTACTTTTGGGCGATCCTATTTTGAAAATAAATAAATAATTGTTATATTTCTTTTTCTATCCTTTGCAAATGATTCAAATTTTAGTATGTTATTATGGATGATTACGACTACCAGTTGTCAAAATTTCAGCTTTTCACAGTTGTTATTTCTAACAAATATTAGGTTTTAAAATTGTGTCCCTTAGTTTTGAACGCTACTATATATATATATATATATATATATATATATGTATATGTAAGGATATTCCTCTAGATAACACAACAAACAGTTCGTTAATGCGAAGTTATATCTTTGTCCATGTCATCAAATAGGAACCTGAACTTTAGACAAATAGAGGAAATGACCTTGATTATGCCAAGTTTGCGTTTACACACGCGCGCACACACACACACACACACACATATATATATATATATATATATATATATATATATATATATATATATATATATATATATATATATATATATATATATAATGCGAGAAAGAGTGAATGGGGATCCTCTTAAAATATGTCAAAACTCTGCTTTTAAATCGATGATAAGACAGTACGTTACGACCTTTATCTTGATGGCATCCTACCTACACATACTTGGTATATTACTAGCGGATAAATGAAATCACAAACAAGTTTTCTTAACTTCTGATGATGCTATTACGATTGATATAGTAA
>CAHIKZ030000878.1:585000-610000 GCA_903632075.3 Acanthosepion pharaonis
TCGTCAGTGGCCCGAAGAGTCTGTCCCTCCGGGGTCTGGACTTCATGAATGTGCCGATCGGACCCTCGACGGATTTCCTCCTTACGCAGATCTGCGCACACATTCACCGCTTCGGAAGACATCTTGCTTAACCTGTGTCTAATTACCTGTCCCTTGTAGTGCTCGCTAGTCAAACGCTCCTGGGTCTCCCTAGCTAAGGCAATCTCTAGGGGATTTCCCCCAGCCACCGGCCGGGAAAAACTAGCTTTAAGCGTCTTTTCATCTTAAATCTAGGGCGAGCTTTTTGCTGAAATCAGTGGTGAACGACCTAATCCTACTCTTAAGTCTCTCCTACCATTTATTCCCGATAACAGCCCCCACTAGCTCCCGCTGCACTAAGAAGTACAAGTACCTTCATAAACTTCGACCAGTTATCTATCGACGAGACCAAACTCTTCGATCAGATCAACCAGGCTACGATTACCCTTACACCCATTATCACCCCGCCCCCTATCTAACTTGGGGTCCAGGATGGCATTTCAGCACCCCCATTAACACTACTCGCGATGAATCCACCAGGAACGGTGGCAACCGCCGAAAAAACGATACTCACTCCACCCGGTCGTTCGGCGTATAAACCGCAACGACTCGGAACAAACGACTATTCACGGCAATATCAGCCACTATCAACTGGGCATCGGTATGTAGCAAGTCCACCTTCGCATGAAGAGTCGGCTTCACCAGCAAAGAAACTCCGCTGGCATATCGGTCCCCATATGCTGAATAAACACACACTCATCGACGCTGCAAACAATGTGGATCTCTTCGATCGCCTCGAGACCCACGCCGAAAGACAAGAGATTCCGGAGCAGGCGGGCCGCCTTATCCCGATCCCTCAACCATTCTCCTTAAAACTGGCTACCTTAATAGACATCATCTAGGTCTTAAAAATACAAGAGAAAAAAAAGAAAAAAATCTCCTCACAGGCCGGAAATCTGCAGCGTTATGGACATCGACGAAAAATGACACCGACGTCCCTAGGGTAAATTAACTTAACTGTTCTATATAAGGAGGAATGGATAAAAAGAGGGACCCTCCTAAAATAGAAATGTCACAGCTTTTTTAAATCAGCATTTTCCAATTAGATAATTTGGGATAGGTCTCATTGGCCTCAAAGAGGTGACTCCAGAACTTGAGATAAATTCCGGGAATCTTCCACTGAATGTTATCAATTTTTGATAGAATCCTTAAAAGGGCCCTTTTTTGTTTGGACAGGCCCTTTTTTTACTTCATTTCGGTCCACCTAGCAAATTTCTTCCGGTCCTGGAAAAAGTTTTTCTTCTTCTCCCTTGATTGGTAAGGAGGGGAAGAAGTGGGTGCATGAGAGGGAGTGGATACAGACCTAAGGGAAGAATTGTAGGGGGGAAATGGAACACGTGTAGGAGAAGCAGGGAGACACTTAATTCTTGTGGATTGTTCGTCTTCTCTTGGCAAAGCAGGAACTGAGAGCGACCTTGTTTTGTCCACGACTCACTCCGCCCTACCACGAAGTCATGATAAAAAAACATCTAGAAAAAAAAATAAGCATGTAATATTAAATATATATTAGAACATCTTCAAGTTATTTGCCAACGTTGAGATATATATCAACATGTGAATGTTTCAGATTTCAGCTGGAAAATCAAATACGTCGTTTCATTTTAGAATATTTCGGCTTGATAAATAAAACGTTCTCCCAAACTTACGTTAGGTTGCTTGATAAGAATTGTTTGTTTAAACAATCTTCCCATATGACCCGTATTCTTTCTTGTTTATCACATATGTATTGTTTTCTAATGTGATGCATTTTGTGCAAAATTCCCATTCATGTTTCTCTTTCTATGAGATAGATTTCGGTTCTTACATACAACATTTATTTCTATATTCATACCAAGGACGTTTCAAAGATTGCACACAACAACCTCTTTTCATACGTGCTTATTATATCTGTTTATTGAGTTATCGATTCTTATATTCTGCATTTGCGTTTCTCCAGTGTCTTATCTATCTTGGACTTTATTACTCGCTGATTTGCATGTTTACACCTATTGTATGAGAGTTATCCCTGGAGATCAACTGAAAGTAAATCACCAGCACATTCTACATTGTTTACGTATAAACGCCCTGCCATATTATGAACATATTCAAACTTTTCTTAGAAATGAATTGACTCTATTTCCCCTTCTGATAATTTGGAAAAAAATGTACCTTTTTGAAGAAATATATGTACGACACTGGCATCGACATTCTACATTTTTATAGGTTTGCGGTTACGTCCTGATCTTTTATCTTTCTGTTTATAGAGCATTTTAATCCGGCATAATTTCGTATAATTGTAAACATTTAATGTATTTACACTTATTAGCTAAAAAAACTATATATTTAAAACAGTGAGATTAATGTCTAACGTTCTAAATATCGGTAGACTTATTAAATAAATTGGGTCACTCTGGTTCGCGATGATAGATTCTCTTGGGTCAGTGCTGAAACACATTTCACATTAAAACGGTTTCATCGATTAAGACGAATACAAGTCATTCCATGTATGACGGGATACTTCTATTAAGTTATTCGAACTCTAGGTTGGTAAAATTCTGTACGTCTACTCAGACTGGCATGAATATATAGATGAGTGTAGAAGAAAATGACGTTAGAAGAAAATTCATATTATTTTATATTTTTTTTAAATTTTAGGTAGGAAGGGTCTGTAATGTAATCGACTCTGACGACATTTCATTATCTGTCTTATTCTCACCGACGTAACGTGGTTTCATTGTCTTTTCTATAACTATTTCCATGGCAAGTGTTCTAAAGTCTTTTTTTTACTTTCGTGTCCGACCACATGGAATTAAACGTGCTACTAGTTTGGCACCTTGTTTCCATCCGTTTACTGTTGAAATTGCTAAATGCAAAAACAATCTCTAGTCCAACAGTTTCATTTTTCGCACTTCCCGCCTGTGGAACTCCCATCCGTTTAATTTCTTCTTTGTTAATTAAATTCTTAAAATTATTATGCGCAAAGTCAATCGTCATATTTTTCCTTGAGTCTCGTTGATCTTTTATAATTTCCTCAATCCTCCCTAAACTCAGTCATCTCTCACATTTTCATTCCATGTTAAGCCTGCGCAATAGTGGCATTCCCGCCTTGCCTGGGAAGAAACTATTAAAAAAATAATATATATAGATTTTGACTTGGCCCAAAGTGATTAAATTTTATAAGAACTGTTGCCTTTCCCGCATTAAATTGTAAAGCGGTTTTCCGTATTAGGACAGAATACATGCCTGTTTCACCTCGGGAGTTATGGTTTATTTAATGTGACGTCGTTCGTTATCTAGGTCAGAGTGATTTTCATTTCACATTAAATAGACAAGTGGTATATATATATATATATATATATATATATATATATATATATAGTGTGTGTGTATTCTTATGCATGTATGGACTAAATGTAGATCTTCATTAGTATTTACTATGTTAATGACGTTATTGTTTTTTGTAGAAAAAAATACTGTTAATGCAGGGTGCGTATCTCAGTTATACTGTTATATTCGAGATGATCCATCATTTTTTATTTACATATTTCCACAATGTCTAATGTTTCATTTTCAGTATTTTGCTGTAACCGCTTTTATATTTTTTAGCCATCTATCTGTATCCCATTTGATCTTGAATACTGATTCATCTTTATTCCCTCAAAGATAACGTAGGTTTGTCTATTTTCGCCTTCATTAACATTTGTTTTTACCGACAATTATATATATATATATATATATATATATATAAATGTGTGTGTGTATAGCTTTGTCCATGTTGCTGTGTGTAACTCTACTGAGTATTTCTCTCCGCCATATTTCGAAAGTACTCTCCATTTTTATCCCCTGACCTTTCCTTTACAACAACTTTCTTTTGTTGTGCTTTAATCAACTGTTTTATTATTCCGACCAGATGGAAGGATTATTTCTCTGTTTTGTTGTTCGTATTTAGAAAGCCTCCTCAAAGGCGCCGAAATAAAATTTTCCTACTGATGTGTCATCATTCATTTTCATATCTTAACTTATTTCGAAAAGCATCCTCGTGCTTCCATGTATTTCTTTGCTTACCCGTATTATATTACAGGACTTGTATGCCTCTAGATTCTCTGATTTTAAATCTTGCTACTTTTCCCCGTTTATGTCGTTCTTCTATCTTTCCCTTGTTTTGGAAAATGTGGTTTTGTGTGCATTAGATATTTCTTTGTTCATTTCTTTCTAGAGTTGCTATTTAAGCCAGTCTTTCTCAGAAAATACTTTTCACATCAACGGAGGATTCATTTTTCTCTTAATCTCACTCCCTCTCTCTTCCCAGTGTTTGCTGCACATTTATTTCCGTTTCTCATTCATTTGCTTTGCAATTCTTTGAAATTACCAGCTCTCTTTCTGATCTTATTTCTATAACAAATTTTTTTTCTCCTGTTATTCGAGTCGGCCTTTGCTATAAAAATCTCGAACTACAGTTTTCGTTTATCTCTATTTAAACTTAAATATTAATCATTCTACACTCGATTAATATATCAGCTTCTTTTTATTATGGGCCACAAATTTGATTCTCGGGCGTGTTAAGCTTTGCATTTATCCCCGCCATCAATATTTAAAAAACAAAATTAAAAAGAATTGCAACTTCCTCGGCTAAAAAATGTCCAAGTAACATGTATTTTGATTAAACATCCATGGTATTGTGACAACTTTACAATATCCGTACAATCAACTTTACTCTTGACCCTAATTTAACTGTTCATCCAAAACTGTCATGCCATTGTGAAATATTGTTGGTAGAAGATACTGCTGTGTTCAACTCTGATGTCAACAAAATATAAAGCTGTGAAATACATGTTGATATTTTTAAATCGAGAATCACCTATATTATTATTGCACGTTCTCATATCGCTCAGGAAAATATCCATTTATTTTTAATGTTACTTATAGGATTTAATATTATCACGTCGGTTAATCACCAGTTAATCGGATTTAATGATATCGGATTATGTCATATAAATCATCAGGTAATGTGTGAGCTATGGATGAAATGAATATACTCTTGTTTATGTCCCCTGTATGGGCTTTTTTATATGTATACTATAATATCCACCACGCAGAGAAACTATAACACATGTCTATACAATCAGCGTGAAAAAGAAAAGAAAACATTGTCTTACTTATAATAATTCCCATCTGGAATTGCACCTGACGGAGATTCTTCTGTATTTCTGGAGAAGCAATATCTATGATTACAAATTCAATGGAGGTGACGTTCATGTGTTACATCACCAGTGAGGCCATATTCCTCAGTGTTTTTCCAAACTGATGACTGAGAGCCTTAGTTAAATTCTACATCTTCTGAAGACATATTTCCAAAGAAAAATGGCGATATAGGCTTGTAACCGGTAACACTATTTAGATGTCTGTTCCAGGCAGAACAAAGTAATCGGGTGTCTTATCTCCAGGCAGTTAACTGACAGAGGTTCGACTTTCGTCACTCTATGAAATAGCCACTTAGCAGCCGTCGCGTGAGCAACTTAATTTCACTTCCACCAAAGGGGGATAATCGCCTTGTGTACCTTTTGTATTCAGGTGTTTTTTCACCTCAGAACGTTAAACGGCAATGAATTGGCAAATCTAAAAGATAAAGTTGTGAGCGCGTCTGAAAAAAAATACGTTTTTTCGATATCTATGTACATATAAAGAAATGTAGTACCATCATCTTGTAATCTCTGTGCTATCATTCTTTGTCATTTAAGATGGTTGCTTATGAATATGTTTTTCTTTTTCCTCGTATAGGTGTTCCTGACTCTTACTAAATCATTCTCTATAAAATGATAACTTTCACCAAGTCTTTCATTTCACACCGACGATAACTAATATCTGTTTTTTTTTTTTTTGTTTTTTTTTTTTTTTGCTGGGATTTTAATGCAATTAACAGACAGCAAAACTTCCCGTCACATTTTTCAATTATCTTACCGCTTCCAGGAATATGGATCTCATAATGTTTTTAATTTCTTTCTCTAAAATCTAATAATTTTAATTTTAGGTTCGATATATTGTAATCTCTCCGAGTGCACGAATGATAAAGATCACGTTTTACACTTTATTTTTATTCTTGCGTAATATTAATATTTCCAAATTGCCATTCCTTTTTAAAAGTCTAAGCCGCTGTGATAGAATAAATCTTTTTTTTTCTTTTCTACAAGAACCAACGAAACTTGTGTATGCATAAATATTATTATTAGTAGTAGTATTATATTTTATTACATTCGGCCATAGGTGATATAGTGTTTGTTGTTGCAAATCCTGTCAAGCCATTACAATACCTAATACTATCCTAAGTAATCTCCTTCTTGTTTTCGTCATTTATCCGACACTCACACCAAAATGATCTCGTGGACATCATTTGAAATCACGCAAAGTCATTGCATTTTCCTATCTTTCATTACAGATGGTGTAAAACACTTGCCTGCATTTTCCCAAGGTTACATTCAATCCCAAGCAGTTAAACGGTATTGTCAAATACAAAAAAATTATAACTATTTCATATCGACTTATATTATAGGAACTATTTTCTTACGCACGCATTTAATCTTGGCAATTTATCGCTCAAAATTGAAGTAGTAGCTGAAATATGAGCTGTTTCGTGTCCAGTACGGACGAAAGAATCTCTGGTTTAATGTCGCTGATTTTGCAAATTGGAACGTACGTACAAATCCTGTCGGAAGCTGCTTCTTTATTTAATATGATTTTTCGAATATTGAGGTCGGTTGGCGAAAACAAACGTACTGATTATAAAAAAAAATACACCTAACGTATATAAAAATAAAAATAACGATGAAATTTATAAAAATATATCGAATTAAAAAAAATCAAAATTACATCTTCACATACACACAAACATATCTGCGAATTGATGCTTATATCGATAAGATAGGATGATTAAATATCCATATTTCACAACCCAGCACTGTTAAGTCACCATCCACAGAAAGAAACATTGGACTTGTTAACCTGAGGTTAGGAGGATAACATCAAATTCCAAATCATTCCAGATTGCATAAATACTAATGTTCTAACCATTCGAGAACGTATCCAAAGTCCGATATATATTTATAGAGCGTTGGATTTCCAACTCTGGGAAGAAATCATCGATTTATCTGGCACGTAAGATCGTGTTACTTGTTGGACTAGAGAGAATACCCGAACGAGCAGCATTCTTGTGAAGTGTCTAAAAACAATATCATTGTTGTATCCAAGCCTTGTGCGTGAAGTCAGTAGACGAAACTGTACCGAATGCACGGATACAATTTATTGTAGGAATTCGGAAATCGTTGTGATGGGCTTTTGCCAGACGCACGTCGTTCCGAATATTTACTCACTCTGATATATAGAGTTACAATACCAAAATCGCTTACTCTGCTTCACTTAACCTGGATACAGATGAAGTTTATCGTCATAAACTGGACGGATTGTTATATATATATATATATATATATATATACACACACATTTCGTTACAGTTGTTCTCTCAATTCAACCACTCAATTTCCTTAGTTATTGAATGAGGTTAACGAAAGTAGATTACGGTTGACCCGAAATTTGATGGGGGTTAAGAATGTTGTTATCAGGAAATAGCCTCACTTCACATAATACCGGTTCTTGGGGAGATGATGTCCTTCTGACAATCGTGATACGATGAGAGTGATGATGATTCGATTTGCATGGATTATTTAATGTCAAAATGTAATTATTTTGAAAAAAAACTATGGCGTCAACAAAATATTTTGGACGCAATTGTATGCCTTCACTTACAGATAAAATATATTTTTGTATTTTATTTTTCTTGGTAAAAATGTATTGCAATAATTTCATAGTGTTTTGTTCATATTTGCTGTGTTCATTATTTGCCCATATCTGGAACCCTGACAGATTCTACCACGCCGGGTCAGCGAACAGCAGCAAATAAGAGGTGATTCACCGCTTCTCAAAACCCCAACATCCCAATCAGCTTGTGTTGCTTATCGTCATACTCAGAACTAAGGATAATTTGACCTTGCAACATGTGATTTGGTTTGAAATTTAAATGCATGAAATCATGGAAATAAGAAGTCAAGTACCTCAGAATACGTGACATGTAAATAACTATAGTGCAGTTGTGTTAGGTTTATGTAAACATTTCTGTTGGTGGAAAATGATTCATCACGGAAACATAACCACTATCGTAGTCTGCCGAGCCAGATAAGTGAGGATTGAGTAGTTTCAGCCGCGGTTTGATAAAAATATTCCGTTTCGGTCAGATCGGAAACTTGTACACATAGAACACAACAGAAAGAGCAAGCGAATTACTGGAGAATTATTGTATGTTTGTTTGTGAGTTGTAGAATTATATATTTTTGATGAGAAATTATTTTATCACATAATTGATCATTATTCAAATAAGTATCTTAGTCCGTATAGTAACACACACACACACATATAGCCATCTTGTGTGTATGTATATGAAAGAGAAATGTCGGATAACCTTTCATCTTGAAGTTGATTTACTGCTTCGTTTTAATTTATTCTTGCTAAGATCAATAAATAGGTCATATTTAAATACTTAATTATAAAAACGATTGGAATTGCCGGATATAAACTTGCACAGGAAAAATGCATGTTAGTCTAGCGGCTTATAAATCATTCAGAGTTATGGCCACTATGCTGATTGATTCGTCGAATAATCAATAAATTTTTTCACTAAAAATCTACCTACCTATAAATAGTTAGACATTTTAAACCAGTCTTTATGAGCATATTCCTTTTGATATACTCTGTAAAACGATGAGAATACTTCACTCACACATCGTAAATTATATAGTTAAAGGTATGTAAGTAATATAGAAGTAAAAACATCTGAATATTCATTTTGTATAATATATGACCACGCAGCGATCATTTAATAATATAACTCGTATATACGTAAATATTAAAATTGCATTCTTTTAAGCTTCTTTCTTCTGGTTTACCTAAATCTTTGTGTGCGCATGCGTAGTGTGTGTTGATGTGTCCCCCATGTTTTTTTCGTCAATGTAGGGTTTATCAGGAAATAGAGCGTGTTATTAATGCGAGAATCCTCATCCGAAAATACACTGATGGAAGGCCTCTCTGAAACATATGTGCATATATACACTCACAGACAAAAAAAAATATAGCAAGAGAAAATTGCCATCCACGAAAGCGATGGATTTTTATTGCATTCCCTGACATAAAATAGCTCTTCATATAATTTCCAGATGAACAGAAGGATCAACCGAATTCATACCCAGTATTTGATGGGACTATAAACCCGGCTTGCAGAAGATATCTACATAGCGGCTCGGAAATTTCTTGCCATTCAATTCTGTATTTTAAGAGCAAATATTATCCGCTGAACAAAAAAATGTTTTTGTGGATAAATGTTAAGTGCGAATTACTTGTCGATAGAATCGCTGTTTGACTTACACATTTTCGGTAGCAATTTTTATTGCTTGTTTTACTGTCATAAATTCCTGACAGCCGTAATTCACATTATTCAATGTCAAAATAAGTAATAGGAATATATACAAATGTAAGTATCAATATATTGTTTTTGATGGCATATAAAATGTCCCACTATTTATATGTGATGCAAAATTATTAGACAAGTATACTGCTAATATAAGGTGTGTGTGATTAAATATTAGCCTCCTCATATTTGTATCTATAGGAACCTTACTCAAGCGTAGAATAAGCGCTAATGTACCTGAAATTTTAGAGATACTTAATAATTTGTAAGATATTATTGTTAATCGATGGTATACAAAACAAATTCACGCATTATATTCTGCTCTTACTAAATATATCAAATATCTCGATTTATGAATCATTTACAAGAAATATACTTTTGGCGATGAGGAAAATTGACAGAATAGGCTGCGTTAGACGGAGTTTCGCCAAATAACACAAAATGATAAAAAAAGATAACAGCATGAACCTGAAAAATCGTGTCATGTTGTTAAATAGACTTGTCAGATGGATACCATCATATGGATATCATGGATGGAACCAAACCAGTTCAGAAATATCTAAACACTCTGCTATATACAGCCGCTTTTTCAGATCAATGGTTAAAAATGGATTTGGGCGAGTGATGCCTATCTGTCTTTACGAAGACTATCTCTCTTCGAACAATGTGGCCTACCGGTAGAGGATGAAAAAGGACTGTAGTATTTGACAGAAAAGACTTCATTTGCTGCCATTCAGAAATAGCAACAACGAAAATAGATATCATATGAAAATCGAAGAGAAAATAATGATATCATTGAGATGTTGACTCTCCGTACTAGATTGGGATTTAAACCGCATCGGTAATTGCAAGAACGATAACAGCTACTGGGATTGAGAAAATTATTTTCCTTAAAAATTGTTGCAATGAAAGATTACAAACAAAATCGGCACTGGCTAGTTAGTAAATGGATGTAGAATGTTTCCCTATAACGAAGATGCTAATATTAGCATTACTAATATAATTTAGCGTAAATACTTTTTGAGGCAAATTTTTTGCTGTATTTATTATCTTAAATTATTAACAGCTGCAATTAACATCATTCGATATCAAAATATATAACAGTAATATAAGCACATTTAAGAATAAATATATTACATTTCATGACGTATACAATGTCCTACTATCTATATTTGATGCTACATTATTAGACAATATAAATATACTGTTATTATACGGTCCTGTTATGATAATTGAATCCGGGGAATGATTAGTTAAATAGAAGAGAAGCATTGATGTACCTGAAATGTTTGGTACAATTAATACTTTGTAAATATTTTTGTAAAACAATGAGATACAAAACGATTTCACATATGATAATTTCTTATCAGTTATATGGTCATTCTAATCAGATACATACTAGCATACATTCGCGCAATGGTTTTTAATGACATCAATCTTACATATAAATGTTTGTGGGAAAAGGTAAAATGAAACGTAATATAATAATCAGATTTTAATAAAAAATTAAATATATAATGAAACAATTTCCCAATAGAAGGAGCAAGAAGTTCTCTATGCAATGACTTATGAAATGGGGCTGTTGCAACAACATACGAGTAGGAACTGTAACTATGATTATAATTAAGATAAATAAATTTGACGCTAGACCTGGCGCGATTTTTGTCGTATATACTTCAGATTTCCGTGTAGAAACTATGATATAATTCAGCCATTTTATAGGGCATAATGCAGATTTATGATATGATGTAAACCGAACCCATCGAAAGATCTATTGGATATTTTTTAAAAATCATTTACAAATACACAGACGCAAAGTAGGACAGATCAAATTACTAGTTATAACACTGTATTTAAGGAAATATAATTTGGAGAACAATCTATAGTTAGTAAAATTGTTGAGATTCGTTTCTCTGAGAGATTATGCCTTTTCAGGCAATGCCTGATCATAAAAGACATGGTCTTTCACAATGATATTATCAAGGCAGTTCCCTCAACCAAAAGAAGGTCTGCATGTCATTTTTGTGTACATGGCAAAGTACTGGATGATTTCTGTATAATTTTTGAAAAAAATAACCGAATATTCTAATAGAATACATCAAAACCTTCATCCAGCATAAAATGAGCCATATGAGGAAAGTCAAATGTAGAAGTGTCTTTTGGCTTACGTAAACACTGGTCCTTATTCTTCATCGCCGACTGATCAGGACCAGTAAATTTGCTGATTCTTCTTGGGTTCATAAATAAAGTATCTTCAGGTAAATTTCTAGGATACCGAAACATTTATGATAGCAATATTCTAAGCATGGACGAATGGTAGAATTATAGATATGTAATATAGTTTGAGGAGAACCTATATTCTTAGCAGCTGACATAGCAATATAATTATTTTCATTTCGTGTCAGTTGATAACGTAGGCCAGAGAAGACGCAATGATTTACTTTCCTGGGATATAGTATCAGCTATGCTGCTGGAAGGTAGAAAGGTCTATCTCAGCTTATTAACAGAGATAAGCATAGTTTTGGAAGCATTGAAATTGTCAAGGCATCTTTTGCTCCAGCTAACTACGTTCTTGATATCGTTTTCTTACATCACCTGCCATTTTGACATTGTCCGACTGAGCAGTCTTAGTATCGAAGCAAGAGTGAATGGTAGTGTCATCAGTTTAGATGAAATGGTGAGAGTTGGTCATCAGAAAGATCGTTAATAAAGATTAAAAAAGTGTTGAACCAAAGCTAGAGCTCTGGGTATATCTGTGTTAGCACAAAAGGTTATAGACGATAGTGCGATCAGGACATCTTTCCTTTCTCGATTTGGTAAGAATGACTAGATCAGCGCAAAACGTGCCACGAGTAAATATCATATTGTGCAGACCTGTCAAGATCTTTCCAGATAGGTTTAGTACATCAGCAGTTGATATAGAGAAACCCATTGATTGAGAAAATGTCCAGCGATGGTAGATGATGAACCAATTCAGCATTGATTTGAACCTCTATCAGTTTCCTGAAAAAAGGTCGAAGTCTAATAGGCCGATAGTTATATGAGTCGGGTGGTTCACTAAATTTCGAAAAAATAAATAAATATAGATAAAACAGATGATGACATCCTGTGTGCAGGAAGCAGCGAGACATTTATTATAGAGTTAGAGAGAAATGGAGACAGTTCAGGAGCACACTCGTTAATACCTATTACAAATATACCAACGCGTCCATATGCTTTTTGAGAAAAAACATTAGAGATGATAGCAGAGACCAGTTAAGGAGTTATATGCTTATTACTCAGTAGAGAGTCAGTTATAAGTGGGAAGTTTGGCAAAGGTAAGTATTGAGTTTGAGGAAAAATTACTTGCGACGCATTTAGCTTTATTAGCAATGAATAATACCACAAGTGAAGAGTCGAGGCGTAGAAGCCTTGCACATATTTCGTAACCTATTACAGAAACGCCAGAAATCACGAGAGCCAAATATTTTAGAGGGTATATGTTGCCTCATTTTCTCAGTAAACAGGTATTAACTGTAGCAAATGGTCACATATTATGACTAGAGCTGTTACAGCTGATAATAGTGGTTCCTCTGTGTTATGGCGGCCAAGCATGCTGGTGTGAATCATGGAGAGGATTGCGAGTTCACCTGCTATTCTCGATAAGGTATGGAAGCGGCCATGCCAGCTTTGACCAAGGAAGGAACCTCAGTGGCGCAATTTTCTGTGGGAGGTTTAAGACGTCAGCCGAAGGGACGTCACGAAAAAAAAAAATCCTGGGAAGAGTCCCAATCAGCATACTTATCTTTGGAATGATTCAGCCATATTTTGTGGTGGTACGTAAATTCACCCAAGGAGAGAAAGTACGTTATCTATACTGTCAGATATTGCGTCTAATTATATATATATATATATATATATATATATATATATATATAATGTGAGAGAGAGATTTTTCCCGTTATTTTTTTCAGTTATTCATTGATTCGCATTTGGCTCTAGTTCAATCGGATATTTTCTTCTATCTTTCTCAAATCCAACACGTGTTAAATCCGTATTTGGGAATTCTGAAATATTGTTCCTTATAGTCTCTTTAATTTAGTAACACTGCTGTTATTTTGAGGAATGATAATCTCTTAGGACGCAAAAAAATGTAAGCTGGAATCAGACTTGGGGAAAAGAACAAATTCTTGGCTGACTTCCAGGCAGATCAGTCTTTTTTTTCTACAAGAATAAGTTAACACAGATTTTTGAATCATACGATTTAAAACATTCATTCAATCGCGATCTATGTTAATATATTTATTTTGGATCCGCTTATTTAACCAATACATTTTTCTTATATATGAAAAAGTATCGCAGATGACACTTGAGTTTGAACATCGATTGCCAGCGAGTAAACACGTGTGATCCCATTAGCTGAATAAAATAGACCACGTGACCATACAAAAAACACATATATGGGAGTTCGCGTGTGTCTAATTGATCGTTTATTTCTTTTCTATCATCTATAATATTCGGATCGCTATTTCACCTGTATTACTATACGGAATGCTATTCGAGCGATCATTATCAAGAAAGTACTATTAACGCGAGTGCTTTTCATTCAATGGCGTACTATCGCTGAATCTGCGATTACAATGTCTCTCCTACAACGAGCATTACGAAAATGACAACGCGTATTCGTTGACATTAAAAAAACGTTAAATGAGTGTTATTTGACATCACAAAAAAATTCGTCGTAACAATTCAAGACTTGAACTCAAACTCATGAGTAATTGGAATATAATAATGTCCGTAGCTAAAATCATATTTATATGGCTTTTTGTCGTCCTATGCTGGTCTTTAAAAAGAATACGTCTTTATGATAAAAAAATGTGGCTCAGTATTGTGTATTGCACACGTCATACTTCAAGAAGCGACCAGGAAAGGGAATTTGAAACGCGATTTTACATATGGACTGGAACACGTAAATGATCTCAGATGTGTCTCCCCAAACTCAGAAATACACAGAATATATGTAAGGTACAAATATACAAAATATGCAACTTCTAAAGAAGTTCGCCACAACTGCACACCGGAGAAAAAGAAAAAAAAAAACTGGTTACCATATCAGATTCTTATTATCAATTTCTTAATAACTACATAATCGTATCGTGTTAAATGGCTCAGCTGTGAATTTAATGTAGATTATCGAGATCTACATAGAATTGAGGGATGCTGGATGACACAGTGGCAGAACTGTTGTGATAAAATCAACAGATGAAAAAATATAATGAGGACAGTAATCCGAATATAAATAGTGTAATAACACTTTATTAAATTCCACTGTCAGTCTGTTTACTCATTTTTTTTTCTTCATTTTCTTAAATTGTGAATCCGTTTTCCTAAGTCCTTTTGTTTTGTTATATTGAAGTATTGATAAGTGTGTAATCTGTAAGTTAACCGTGATTCTTTTTCCGAAATCGTGTACTTGTTGACTACGGGAGGTGGAATTCGTTCACGGTAGACACGTATGTGTATCGTAATTATTGTCACGTTGCCATAACGATGGTAAAGTTTCTCATAGGGAACCTATATTAAATTAGATTTAATTAATGAGGAATTATTTCGGTATATTTATTGATCTTACTTGATTGCAATATACTGCAATATTGGGGATATATTTTAGAATAAACACTGGTGGAATTTAGAATTGCTTTAACCACTTAAAATAAAACTGACATGTTTTGCATCATACGGGGAGATGAGAGTGGAGACTTGTTGAATGCAACGTTTGTTTTTTTTTATTTCCTAAGCAATATATGCTCATATTTTTATAGAATCTCCTAAAGATGAATAGCATTTGTATAAAATGTTAAACATTTTTAAGTGACATGTTCTGAAAAACGACAAAGTTGAGTTTTGAATATCTTGTAGAGTTTAAAAAATATAAAGCTAGGTTGAAAAGTTCTCCCCTTTCTTTTAAAATAGGAGCAGATATTATATTTTGATTCATGTTCAAGATTAGGTTTCCGTGTTCTTCTAAAGTGTTTTTCTTCTTTTTAACTTTTGCATCTTAGTGGCGTTAGCCTCGATCTTGGGGTGGTGAAATGTTTAAAATCGTCTTCAGTCATTTCATTCACAGATACGCAAACACAGAGGGCGAAACGTCTCGACTAAGAAATATACTTGTCTCCATTCTTATAGTCTTTGTACAAGTATATGCTGTCTGAAATATTTGCATTACTCCACCCGTAGATGTAAGATGATAGCACCTGTTATTCCTAACCAATAACACCTCCAGTTTATACACACATACACACACACACACACACACACACACATATATATATATATATATATATATATATATATATATATATATATATACAGAAGGGGGGAAAATATTCATACTTGAAAAATTGTATTTTTATAAATGTAAAACCCTTAAATAAAAACAGCACATTTTATGTATAAAGACACATACTATTAAAAAATAATAATAAACTTAATTAATTCTTATTCTAACAGAAATTAATGCATTTTTTTAATTCTAACTGGTGAAAAAAGTATTCGTACAAATCAATTATTAGTATGAAATAATCAATTAATTATGAAAAAAGTATATTCTAGAATATTCCGTTAATGTTATCAGTAATTATATTTAACGCTATTAGCCATTATCAGAGCATTCTTCAATTTCTAGTCTTACGAGAAGGTTCTAATAATGCCTAAAGGTAAATAATTATCTATTTCACAGAAACAACACATTTTGTCTCTTTGGAAAGATGGAAACAGTTACAGAACGATGTCTAACAACCTTAATATTCCTTTTACTACAATTGCTTCGTTCATTGCAAGGTTTAAAACTCGTAACAGCGTCGAAAACCGAAGACGAACAGGTGCTCCGAGGAAGATTTCTCTAAGATCAGCAAGGATATTAGGACGACAGATCCAACAAAATCCACAGGTTACCCGAGAAGAGCTGCAGGAACATCTGCGCGCATTAGGGATTAAATAACCAAGCCTACAATAAGTAATGAACTACACAAAAATAGTCTGAAATCACGCATCCTAAGGAAGACTCCACTTCTCTTGAAACGACACAGAGATTCTCGGCTAAAATTCGTTAGAAACCATAAGGATAAAGAATATTCGTTTTGTGAAAAATTACTATGGACAGATGAAACTAAAATAGTTTTTTTGGTCATAATTATCGAAATCATGCGTGGAGGAAGGACGGTGAAGCCTGCTTACCAAAGAACACGTTGCCAACTGTAAAGTTTGGTGGTGGCAGTATCATGATCTGGGGATGTTTCTCTGCAAAAGGTGTTAGCAGAATATCAGTAATAGATGGCAAGATGAATGCCGAAAGATACCCGAAAATCCTGCAAGAGAATTTAATGCGTTCTGTTGAGAGACTTCGGCTGCCTCCTTTTTGGTTTTCCACTTGGATAAGGATCCTAAGCATACTGCTAGATCTGCAAGGAAATGGTTAGCTGAAAGTAACGTTGATGTCTTGCAATGGACAAATCGGTCCCCAGACTTGAACCCAATGGAGAATTTATGGCGATATTTGAAAATTCCAATTGGGGAAAGAGCACCAACAAATATCAAGAATTTGAAGACAATATGCCAAGAAGAATGGGACAAAATACCACTCAATGTGCAAATCCTTAGTTGAGACGTACAGGAATAGACTGGTAGCTGTTGAACTCAATAAATGATATTCCACAAATTATTAAATTAAGTTAATATGCTTTTCCTGTTTTGTACGAATACTTTTTTCATCAGTTAAAATGAAAAAATGCATTAATCTCTGTTAGAATAAAATTAAGTTTATTACTATTTTTAATAAAATGTATCTTTACTCATACAATGTATCAACATTCGTTTTAGTTAAGGCTTTTACATTCATGAAAATACAATTTTTCATGTGTACGAATATTTATTTCCCCACACTGTATATAAATACTTGGCCATACGTGTACGAGAATTCCCATCTACTAGGGCGACTAACCAATCCCTACTGCAGACGCTCCCTCAGGCAAATTTGTGTTCATCACCCACAAAGCCAACGTGTAGTTTATAATGCAACGAGTTAAATTCCTGGGAAAGGGCATGTTATCTCGCATGATCAACAATCTGAACAACACCAGCACTCAAAACACTAGTGACTTCGTGCTAGCACAGCCACCGACGGACGCACAAGTTTACCGTCAATACAATTCCACTCACAAGACTTGGTTCAATCCGTGGTATGAACTTTCACGCCCTTTCCAAACGTGGCGCACGCTACAGGGCTCGCCCTATCTGGACCGCTAACGCCATGGCAAATCTGTCGTGGTGAGAACAGAACGTTTTATCGACTTGGTCACGCGCCCAGGTATATATATATATATATATATATATATATATATATAAATTTTGTACCCGCTATGATATGTTCCGATTCAACTCTTATAGAGCTTTATAAAACCAGTAGAAAAGAGGAACTATTTTGACAGTCTGGTTTACGGTATCTAGTTCCTTGCATGCAGACTGCAACATTCGCTAGTTCTTATAAATTATTTCAAATAAAGCCGACTTGTGAGAATTGATTTCTTTAGGTTTATGTTTCGCTTTTCCTTCTCTTTTTTCGTTATTACAAATGTTGGAAATATTTTTTTTTTTATTTACTTTCGTCTTTAAACTGTTTATTTACTTATATTCTTTTTTTGTCGTATTTCCTCAACAATTTTTATTTTTGCTTGCGGGATTTGGTTAATCGATTTCTATTGTTTCTCTCTGAAAAAGGCCATCTTTATTGTAAGACACGATTTAGGATAGAATTAAGAATTTGTTGTTTTATTTATGTACCTTTTGTTTATATTTCTTTCTCATATAAAAACCAACAACATATGTTTTTATATATTCTTCCTTTTCGTTCATTTTTCTATTCTGCTTGCTTTCATCTTGTTCGTTTCATTCCTACCGTAATGTTATTTGTCCGTTTGATTCAAGCATTTGTTTTAACGCTTGATAACCCTCATTTCTCCGTATATTTATCGGCTGTATGAGTTCTTTCAGCCAGTTTTTTTTTCCAAAAATATAGCTAGTTTCAGCGAGGTTTTTTTTTTTTTTTTTTTCAAAAATAAATTTCATGACGTAGAAAAATATTGCAATCAAGTAAGCTACCGTTCATATGTATTAGACTTAGTAGAGAGTTTCTCGAAATTATTCGAAATTTCTTTGTATGTAAGTGTGAAAAACGAATATTATCTTGGTTCCATCAAGATGTTTTACCTGGATTCCTATGGTTTTACGACATTCTTTGTTAATGTTTTTCTTTTATAACAAGATTTATTCAGGTGGGAGTCAATTAATTTCTTTTGATATTTAATTCAATCCTCAACGTTAATTCATTAATCCCCGGTACATCGTCTGTACGATGGTCATTAATACGTTACAGACAGATCTTCTTAAATTTATTGTTTATTATAAATTATATAATTACTTAGCTGAAATATTTTCTCTGGGAATGTTTGGATTTATGACACCGTTCTTTTCAAAGTTTTACCAATTACAAAAAAATCAAGTATAGCCTCAGTTTTTCTATATTTTTCATTGATGCAATTTTTTAACATATTAATGACCACCATCTACAACAAATATACATTTTTTTATTAATAAATACTGATGTCGTTTCGGTTTGCATTAATGCGGTAAACAGATAGAAAGAAGACATTTGATACATTTGAAGAATACTTAACAAATGGAACATTTCTTTGTTCTTGGATTATGAAAGATTGATACACTGTATTTGTTAACTGAAAACAGGTGGTAGCCATGAAGTAGATAGCTGAATCAAGTTAACGCTCACGCATTGATCGTTTCAAAAGCATCAGGTCATTCAGAAATCAAGAAGCCGATTCCTGTAACATGATACGTGTCCGTGGCCAACACTTGTACAACAGATTTTATATTGGGTAATATATCTGACAAACCCATCCCTATTTAGAAATATTTCAGCAAGGGAATCTCTATCCGCCAGTCAAATCCTATGGGACGCAATTTGAAGAAGTTTCTTCTGACGTCACACACCCAAGATCTCGATATTAAGGCTCTCTTGGCAGACCCAAGAAGCATTACAAACCCACTGTCACTTTAGGGTTGCAGTTCCCATGAATTTATATTCTGATTGATTTATGTCTGTTTCATTACGTTTCGGATTTTTCGTGTAGATATAGGTATGGATTAATGATGAAATAAACATAGATATAATTACAACCTAAATTCATATCCCAAAAATTTATAGTATAACGCTAAAAATTTTTTGATAAAAATTCTCCAAATATGTAAAGGCTTCCAAAAAGGGGTACTATCGTATTAATTATGTGTAAACTTATTCTTTATAATTCTGAGTATTTATTACCATAAATTCTTACATATAAACTAGCTATATAGTTACAATCATAAATATTTCAAATACTTAATCTTACTTGGAAGATAGACATGTTCGTCACAATTCTTACAAGATGCAGTTTTATTAAATGCAGTGGATGATGTAATATGTCTTAACAAATAACATGTAGCAACAGAAATGTGCTTTTACAGACGATATTGAGATTATCATGAACTTAGCCTGTGAACAACGAGGATGTTTTAGAGAAATATAAACTAAAATGATTTTATATTTAGATTAAGAGAGTCGAATTTTCTAGACCACACAATGAGTAAAGAATGCTTGGAGAATTTTAGGCTCACACGGTATTGGAGGTAAGAGTGTCAGAGGAAAACGAGGAATTACTTGTCTAACGATTCTTTGTAAATTGCTGTCCGACCAGGAACAGGAAGTGTTTGCAAAGAAATACAAACTAACTCACAGATAGAGAGGTCAGGATGTTATGAAAAACTATGATGGCATTTTGAATGAAGAGGCATGGCACAATGAACAAAAAAAATTATCTGTATTAGACATATGCTCGTATGACAATATCATGAACACTATATCTGAAAACTAAAATTCGATATATGTAAATTTTGTATTAATTTTCAACTTTATGGATTTTACATTCACGAACAGTCTCAGACAATACGTATTGTTTGTAAATAAAGAATCATGTCCCAAGTACATTCATATGAAATCTCAGTTTCTTTAATAATGATATATTTTATTTACTTGGAGCACAAGAGATTTCGAGGATGATAAAGGATGATCTTACATGAAAAAATATATTGTCATATGGAATTAAAAATATATGGAATCGATAAATATCTTCACCTTAACATTGAATCTCCGTTATTACAGAGACGAAACAGTTCATGGATTAATTCTTAGACCAGGCAGTCATTAAATATATTTTGATACAATATTTAAACACATATCGTAGAGTATATTATCGCTAAAATAATCAAGGTTACCGTTCGTATGATATAAGAGTTGTCTTAAAATATGTTCCGATGGTGGAACAAAGGGTCATAAAAGGTTAATATCTTGTTCTGATCACAGAGGAACATTATGGTGCCTTGGGGCAAGTGTGATCAACAGTAGCAAGAATTTTATTAATCAAGATTTTAATTCGTCTGACTGAATTTCACTTGCTTGAAATTCGTAGTGTCGATCGTAATACGTTCACACATCATTAAGCATAATGAATTATTTTCGCGGGCCATAAATGTCCGAGCGTGAAGTAAAGAAAATCTCCTGTAGCAGATAAACATATTTAATCGCTAAACACTACAGTGTTTAATTCAACTAAAATGTTTACATGTCTGACACAAGGCTAAAATTAACACGTGGCCGCGAATGTCGATATATAAGTGCCAGATATTATTCATAGTCCTCAACACTTTTATTTTTGCTCTTTTTTGAACGTATTCAATTTCCAGAATTAAAACTGACAGCCACTTCGAATGCAATGCGGAAAGTACAGCCTAAGGCAATTGGCCTCCTTTAAACGGACGTTGACTTATTTCGGTATTATTTCCAGAATATAGGTGTAACAGCTGAGAGAATGACTGCAGTTATTCTTGGCGAAGCTCTTTTATACCTGTGTACAAGATAGGCGTGGTCAGTTTATATCACCGTATTAAATTGGCTAGATTAACATATATTCACTAGGTCTAAAAGTATTCCCTATACGCCCAAAAAAAAATTAAATATATGAAAAATTGCGATAAATAGTTTAGGCTGCTTTAGACGCAGCCTATTATTTAGTCATGGATTGCTTACATGACCTTATATAGAAACGGGATATTTTAAAGTTAGAATTAACCTATTATACATGGAATGACGTAAAATGATAGAAATGTGTTCAGATATATATTCTGTTATGTACAGAAAAATCATGAATACATACACATACACACACACACACACACACACACACATATATATATATATATAAGTTAAATATAACAGATAAGGAATGTCTATTTGATCAAGAGCCGTTCAATGAGTCGTATAGTGAGAGCGGCTCATGATCTAACGTAATAGACAATAGTTGTCTGTTAAATTTAACAATATATGTTTGAATAATCATTTGCTGCCTCAATACGCTATATATATAATATTCAAGATTTTTTATTTTGATTAACTTTAAAGGTTTCGATTTTTTAGTAATTTGAAAAATGAGATAACTGCCTATTGAAACATTAGGGGCTGCATTCAGTTCCAATAAAATTGAATACCTGACACTTCTGATAATATTTAACACTTCATAAAACAGAAAGAATCAGATTGGAAAGAGCAAAACGTCTCTCCATCTCGATTTATTTTTGTATTTTTAAATTAATTTTTCTAATTTTTTGCCCGTGTTGGAGCAATATCTTATATATATATATATATATATATATATATATATATATATATATATATATATAATTACTTAAACTATCATGCTGACAATTTTTACAAAAAAGTACAATTAACATCCAGCATTTAATAATCAACTAGAGTAGAATATACTCTCTATAGAGATAATAATTTAAATACATAGGAATGCGCGACAAATAGCATAGACCCTATGTAGAATTTCATCACGTTCATTTAAGATTTGTCCTAAGGAGAAAAGTAATTTTAAAATTTCCCCATGTCGATTTAAATGTGCCAGCTGCAAGGACATAATCAGTGAACCTGTTGTATAGTTCGAAATCATTTGCATTAGCATTATTATTGCACGAGTGCAAGCCGCTTTAAAAACAATAAAATAAGCATCAAGACCAAATCTTTGTGGCATAACATGCCAAAAATGTTACAGACATGTTCCTCATTACCTCCGTAAAATCAGTTTACAAATCATTTTGGTCAAAATGGCCGCACGATAAATTGTTGTCATAAGATTTTCGCGCAAAAAGACATTTGTCGAAATCTTGTTACCTGAACAGAGAATAAACTGAATAATTTAATAATAAATCCGTGAAATAGACATGCATTTTTGACAATTATTAGAATTTATGTGAATTGGTTACCAAAACGATGAGATATAAACGGTAGAAATCTAATTTTAGTATTTTCTTTAAGTGAGTTTTGTTTTATTCGTTTATTAATTAGCTTTAAATAAAATGACAAATCATTTTTCAATATATTTGCGTTTCAACATCGAGTAAACAAGCAAATTATCGTTCGGAATTTTTTCTCCTTAAAATTCATTGTGTATATTTGTATTCGCTTTGCAAATTTAAGTATATATATATATATATATATATATATATATATATATATAATCTGCATTGTTTGTTTTCATTGTGAAATAAATAAAAAAAATAGAAAATCTTCAATTTTCAGATAAGAGATTCATTTTAATCGTTTGATGGCCATTCGCTTGCTTTTGAATTAGCACTACTTAAAAATAAATGAACATCAAAAATATAGATTAACAAACATCGAGTTCAATGAATGGATTATAATTCTTTTAATCATTAAATATATTCTATTTTTAACAAAAATAGAATATATGACATGTGTGTGTATATATGTAACGTAGATTATTTATCTGGGTATAATCCCTTGAAGGAAACCAAATTTTGATTAATTTTATATGCTATAAAGTTATATATGTAAATTCAGTTGATCTGGCCCGGAGTTAAGTGTGATGCATGACATTCATTATGCAGGTAGTTTGATTTAAGTACCATAAAATGCATTTTACAGTTTTACGAAGAAAGAATGTCTCTATTCCAGGTTCCATTGCGTAACAATAACCAACATGAATTACTAGATATTTAATTAAAAAAAGGTAATATATGTCACATCCAATTACCAAAAATTAGAAAAAATAAGTAAATATAAAAATTTGCAATTCATAAACCACTTTCTCTCTCTCTCTCTTATATATATATATATATATATATATATATATAATGTAAGTTATGCCATATTAATGGGATAAAGTGTTCAAAATGCGAGATAGGGCGTATGTAAATATAAATGTGAACATTCAAGTCAACTCTCAGAGGCGACAAGATGTTTCATGTTCGGCGCAGTCGTCAGGCCTAGCAGGAAACAGCCTGTCGCCTCTGAGTGTTTACTTCAATGCTCACTTATATATATGTGTGTGTGTTTGTAGGAAAGTGATTTTGAACAAAAGACGAGAAAATATTGACATCTCGTTTGATCTTCGTCAGATAGTTAGGTGGGTATCTTCTGAAAAAATGTAGAGGATTTTCTTTACAGGCCATTAATGTCTATATTCTAGGTTGTCGACTTTTGGTCGGAATGAAAGTGGAAAACTGCTTTTTTAATTCTATTTGTTTTATCTTTTACTAAGAAAGCCGTCAATACCTATCTACACACACACACACACACACACACACACACACATACATATATATATATATATATATATATATATATATATGTGTGTGTGTGCTCGTTTCATTAAATATGACAGAAAATGTGCTTACATTAAGTTCTTTTTATATTATTTCTCATGTGAACATGTAATTTTTTCTTTTCAGTAGATAAATTCTATAAAAACTGTCCAAATGTTCTTTCTGAGCGCTTTCTCTATACTTTTAGCCGTTTTCACGGTGTAAATGATAGTAAATAAAGTTTGTATGTCAAGCTATGCAACAATAACTTGGTTTGTTTTGGAACATTTGTTGATTTTATGTAGTTTTGTATTTTGAAAAAAAAAAATTGTTATTCAGTATATTTAAATTTTTCCGTCGTCATTTAAAACAATTCCAGTATATTTAAATTACTGTACTAATTTCATTTTGGTGAAGATATGATGAAAATGGAGAGTAATGAAGGTAAAAATATAAAAGCCACTGAGATCGAAGAATATATATGGAAGGCAAGATGAAAAGGGAAAATCAATAAATAACCTTCCTAATTGGCAGAGCCATATTTGTGACGGATAGCAAAAAAGTAAAATTTATTTGGAGCTAGAAAAGTCAGGAAATTATGGAGAGCCATACACGGTAACATCCTCAAACGAAGCTGAGAATAATATACCAGCACCCACTTATCCCCTTCGAAAATCTGTG
>CAHIKZ030000878.1:615000-630000 GCA_903632075.3 Acanthosepion pharaonis
CAAACACTGATTTTTCACTCTGTCAATTTGTATTCTCTGTTTCACGATGTATTTCTTATTTACTTTATACAATTTTGCCGCACCTTGACAAGTCTTTTTATGTTATTCGCTGGTCCTTACTAAATAGGAATTGAAAATATATGGTATAGTTTAGCCTTGAATAAATAATATATATACACACACATTTTATATATATATATATATATATATATATATATATATATATATATATATATATATATATATATATATATATATATATATGTGTGTTTTTTGATGTCAAAGGACATTCGTTGCCACTTTTATTATATCAACGAATGCTCGTTGTCACTTTCGTAATCGTCGTTGTATCAGAGACTTTGCAATAAGAGATACAACTATAGTAACGCCGTTGAAAATTACTGGCGCCGGATGCCGTCGAATGTCACCCTCACTAATAATACTTGATCGATCTATGTTCAAACTAAAATTTCGGTATAGAAACTTTATTCTATATATATATATATATATATATGACAATTTTTTCTTTTAAATCTTTCCGAATAGTACAACGGACTGCGAATGGGTTGTGTTTTACTGAGTTGCAATTTTCCCCGAAATATCAGTTTAGATCTTTGAGTCCAAGTGTACATTACTTTCGTCATTTTCATTGAAAAAAAGTTGCAATCCAAGATATATTCAATGTATCGTATACATAACAGCCTGTTGATTGAAATAATTTTTTCACATCATCCGTGGGATAATTTTTGTAGAATATTTCAGATTTTTCTGAAAGTTATGTTAAAAGGCATACACATTTGAGCTACTTCAAATTTTGTGTATATATAATAAAGCGCATTCTGTGTAGAATGAATTCAATATCGTGCAAAGTAAGGAAAAAGTCCTGATCTGATGCTTGGTTGGCTCAGTAAAGAAATCGAATATTGTTTTTTCGTGTGGAAGCTCCTAATCGGGAGGTATCCTCACACGCTTAAGATCTCGCAAGTTTGTTGGCGTCTGTGTATCACAGGGATCAACATCAGGGCAAGGGGAAAAAAAACAGAGACGCAATGACCGGGAGTGACTTGCAGAATCGCGAATTTCATATCCAAAGTATGATTCGAGCAAATACTAGAAGTGAATGGATTTCAAAAAGGTGAAACGTAGAATAGCTTGAAGTAGAATAAATATAATAATTAGATCCGTCTGCGGAACAAAATTGAGAAAAAATATTATTTGCATATAACGATAATTAAATCACGAGTATTTCTAAGATGTATGCAAAACCTCACAACAGAGAAGACATTACAAGTAATATAACATGATGTGTGTCTATGTAAATTTTATATATATATATATATATATATATATATAATAAATTGATTTAAAATGTTTTTTCGCTATACAGTTCTAACCATGTTTCGAAAATGGAAGCTAAAAGCCCCGGATTTAATTTTGTAATTGAATTAAAGACATTAGTTCCATTTCATCCTCAAGCGAATTTTGGAATAACTTTTAAAATTACTGGGTTTTAAATACAGTTAAAACAAAATTCTTGTTTCCAAGGTTACAGATAAATCTATTTTTCTAGACAGGGGTGTCTGGGTGTTCAATATGTCTTTATTTTAATGAGCACTATTTTGTAAAAATAAAATATCTATAAGAACATCGGATTATATATCTTACTCTTCTTTCTTTACACATATATATATATATATATATATATATATATATATATATATATATATATATATATATATATGACAGCAGATTATTGTTTTAACATATATTGTTAAATATAACACTCATCGGATGTGTTTTATTTATTATCATGAACCTTTGCAAGCGTCGTATAATGGCTTAAGTGAAAGTAAAGTAGGATGACATTTCAAAATGCATATCTCTGCTTTTATTTCAATATAACCATTCTGCTCATGACTCATGTGAGAGGAAAGATTAGACAGACTGCGATCAATTCAAAAGAAAAAAGAAAAATCTTAATGTTGGACAGTTTTTGCCTTTATTTTCTCTTGATACAAGATCTTTTATACGACGCTTAGAAAGGCTCATGTAAAGCATAATTTGTTGACTGTTATATTTCCACACACAGACACGTACATCTGAAAGCAGATTTTTCTACGTTATCGGCCCTGGCATTGCATCTCCGCTTCAATTTCTTTCTCACTGCCGTAAGGGATCCTCCTTGTATATTTTCTATGAATGTTTTAAGGAACATTTTTCCGAAGAGCGTTCCTCTTGTGTATCTCAACTTTACGATTTTAAGCGCATAAGCAACTACGCCTATAATATTTTGCAGTTGAATATTTCTATATATATATATATATATATATATATATATATATATATATATATATGCACACACAGGATTGGTGCATACAGAATAAATTCCAATAACCAAAAAATGCTATGTTTAAAAGTGTGCTCAATACATAGTAGAGCAAATATAATTATTTAAACGAAAATTGTAACATATAAAATCCCTACAAAAATAGCCATTTTGTTTCAACACTTCTGGTTTCTTATCAAGTGATTGTGTTGAATACAAAAGATAAATTTAAATAATTATTATATATATATATATATATATATATATATATATATATATACACTCACACTTTTTATCTTTAGAATCAACCTTTTGCGTTACACAAATAGACGTGTTAATAGCAATTTGATTATATCATTTTCCCTTTGTTTCATATTAAATTTTGTAATAGATCGGCTTATTTGTTAATCAACAATCTAGTTTGGAAAACCATTATTAAAATTGTTGATTTATTCTCATTTCAATGTAGAAAATTTTTTCTTGTTGATGATTTATATTTAGCAAGATTTATTAAATTTTATATAATTGCTTGTATAATTTTTTGTGGTGAGAACAGTCAATGTTATAATGAATATTGCATGAGTTTATAGTAATAGATTTTTTTTATATGGGGAAGCAGTGAATACATTATCATTGGTGTCTATCAATATATCAAGAAACTTATTTTATCATTATTATGTTCATGTGTAAAATTGGGACATAAATGTTTGTAATTTTATTTTAGTTAATTTAATTCATCAGTAGTTTTTAACAAGATGAGGACGTTGTCAATATATCTAAGTAGATGACGGGCTTTAAAATCACTAAATATTATTTTCAATTTAGTCATATAAAATTTGTATACAGTACTGAGCCCACTGAAACACCATCACGTTTTTTATATATATATATATATATATATATATATATATATATTTCTGGTCAAAGTTTGGAACTTGATAGTGCAAGATAAAAGTAGTTTCCGCAACTTGTTTTGTATAACTTTTAATAGAGGTAGAAATGGATTATTCCATATGTTGGTTGAAATATCTCGTTCGTGTTGCTAAATGGGACATCGGTCAATAAATTTGAGACATCAAATGAGGATAAAATTTTCGTTGATTTTCTATCTTTAGAATTTCGATCAATTCAAGAGTAGATTTGATTCTGTTTTTACTTGGGATTCCTAATGTAAAGTGTTGGTTAATGATTTTGGTTAGTTAACAGGAATTGGGATTTGTGATATAATAGCACGGAGAGGAAAGTTTGGTTTATATGTTTTTATATTATATAATCTGGTTTATAATTTCCAACTATTTTGGGAAGATTTATATTGTATTTTCTGTAATGTTTGTGAGGAAATAAATTTTCAATAACGGGTTATTTATTTATGTTGCATGTTATTTTGTTTAGATTTGTTACATTTTTCTTTTTAATTTGATAGAAGATAATCTAATTTACTCGTTATATGATTTTTTAATTATTCCCTATATTTAGACAGCATATATTTTTCCAAACTGGTTTGATATAAACAGTCACCTTCCGAATAAACCTTCCGAATTTCGTAATTTTTGGTTTTTTGTTTAATCATTTTGGCATACTCATTCATAATCAAAAACTGCCGTGGTGTCTGCGTGGGAGTTATAATTCTTTTGTCTGTATTCTGTTTTTTTGGAAGCTGAATATTTGAAATGGTCTAGCATTGACATGTGTAACGGCAATTGAGAACTAGACCACCCGAATGGAATGTGACTTACTTAATCTATTCTTTATGAAGAAATATAGTCTTAAGATGTGCTTCGTTTATGGGATAAACTGCTCAATATCAGGGATAGAGCGTGTGTAGATATAAAAGTGAATATAGAAGTCAACACTTAGAGGCGACAGTCTGGTATATACTAGATGCAATCGATGGCCTCACGATTGCATCTTGCATGAAACAGACTGTCGCCACTAAGTGTTGACTTCTATGTTCACTTATATATATATATATATATATATATATATAATGGTATTTGTGAAATAAACATAATATTATAAAGAAATAATCATCCAAATAATTAATCAGTAAAGTTAATGTAATTAATGACGAAATCACTTCGCTAATAGGTCAATAAAATACTAACTTAATAACAATTCTTTAAATGACGTGATGCATATGTTCAGAAATATGAGATGGATAGGATGTTCTGTTACAAGTACTTTCGAAGATATTCAATCCTCCCAAGTCCGGTATTAATATTGTTTTCATTTCAGGTAATTTTCCATGTTCAAAATAGTTATTTTGCAAGCCGAAAGAGCCGTTTTTTAAAGTTTGCTATTTAATAACGGTACAATTTTCGGAACGGGCAGTGTTGTAACGCGAGAGTTATATTTTGACTGTTTCAAGTGAGAAATGTTTTAAATAGTAATTTGTCAAATCTACGATTTTTTTTTTATAAATGTTTTTCAGTCGTGACATGAGCAAAATTGTTCAACCAGTACAGTAACAGAAACTTTGCACCGTGGATCAATTTTTATATATATACCAATTGGTCCGGTATATGTAATATTGTAAAGAATTAATCAGTGAATTTAAAATAAATTAAGAACCAAAAGTAGTTGGTTTGTCTCTCTCTCTATATATATATATAATGCGTGTGTGTGTATACGTCTGTTAAGAGAAATGTAAAGTTTAATAGAAAGAAAAAGGGCACATGAGTTTCTTCACACATGTATGCACCATAGGTGATCTTTTTGAATGCACTCTACAAAATCCGGTGCAATGTTAACCGGATATGCGGATGGTATAATGGATAACGGAGAAAAAAAAATGAGAAATTGGAAAGACATATTTCGAAGTAAGCCGTGGTCGCTACTCCCACTTACGCGTAAATACACTTAAGAAAGGGTTCAATACTTTCTCGCCTCATTCATGAGTCGAATGGTATTTTCGTAACAAGAAGAATCGTTTTTATTTTAAAGAAAAACTTCCTTCAATATACACCCGAAAAAATATATTTACAATAAAAAATACGTATCAGCTTTAAATAAACAGATTGTAATTTTTTTTTCCGAATAATTTTGCATGAACGATGTTATTTTAAGAATGAAATTATTTAATTTTAGATCCAAGTCTTAACTAAAACCTCGAGTGAAGTGTCGGATTTATACCTTTCTCACTGGTATTTGAATGCAAGTCAGCGAAGCAGATAATTCGAATTTAGCTCACCTATTCATCCTTCCGAGGCGCTATCCTAAACATTCCTATATATATATATATATATATATATATATATATATATGTTCCTAAATTTTAATGAAAGCTAAGGCGAAAATATATTGGAAGTAAAATTATATGTCAACTGGAAATAATCCTTCGTAATTTCTTTTTCATGTAATTTTAAGAACAAGTCTACAACGACCGGACTTATGATCAAAGAGATTGGAAGAATTGTTTAATTATTCAGTTACTCTACAAGAGAAAGGCTGATAAATGATCTTGGTCTTTTTTTTTTACTTTTGTTTAATGCCACGTTGCCTGATGAATGAGTCTTCCGTTTCTAATTTTTCTGCGAATTTGCTTTAACTTTATTTACCGTAAAACCATTACCCAAGCACTTATCCACATAGATTAATAGAACAACCGCATTTTCACACAGCCAATGAGATGGGCTACGCTTATCAGGAACGATTGATCTGATCAAAAGAATTTAAAATAAATGAAAGTAACTAATCGAACTACAAGTTTTAGTTGATTGATCTCTTTTGGCTAATTCGGTCTACAATTTACTTGTAGATTCCCGTAAAAATGACATGCTTAATGACAAGGCTAAACTCTGTGATGATAGAAAGGAATTTGTTACGAATAATTATGTAAACAGCAAAAGCAAGTATTAGAAGAAAGTGATAAATGTTGAACCGGCAACATCTTTTCAGCTGAGAAACGAATAATTTGTTTTATAAAAAAAATGTAAGCTTTGATTCTGTGTAAAGTAACTATTTCCAGTTAAATTTACCTTAATTCGTTAGTTCGTTATTTCTGTCGCAAACACGCCCATCGTCAAAGGAGGATAGTTGATGATAAACTAGTTTAATTCAGGCAAATTCCTCACAAATTGAAGAAAAAAAATCGAAAAGACAATTAGGGAGGACACCAAGGCTAGGAAATGAGAGCTACATGAATGTTTGATGTAAAAGATGAACGTCAAGTAAACTAAAACTTCAATTCTGAAAGAGAACGGTAAAATATCTTTAACATACTATGAGGAAATATCTCCTGGAACATCTTCCACTCGTTGAGCCGGGAAGAAATTGATTAACATGCTCAAATATTTTATTTTATGAATAATTCGTTTTTAATATTTTTGTTTGTGTTTTTAGCAGTATATCAAACTCTATGGGTATTTTTAATGCTGATATCTGAATATTTTGTATGCAGCTTTACATTAATTTACTCGATGGATATAATAAAGCTCTTATTGATGCAAGTCATATTAGTTAATCGATAGATAGGAAGAAATGAGGTTAATTCATAACATTACCAAGTTTATCAATGCTTAAGTGATTATAACATACCCAAATGGAAGTGAACCTCGTTTCTCCGATTAACAATTCCTAGCCAATGTCCAGTACACCACTAACATATACAACTTTATATACAGCTGTTATTGCCAAGAGTTTACACATCTAGGTACTGACATCGTTCAATGTTTATAACTTCGGTGATGTTAGGAAAACCGGTGCTTCACGCGGTGCGACAGTAAACTTTTTTGTGAATAGACCTAAAACAAATATAAAATGTAATTTTAAAGCTCTAATTATTTTTAAAGTAACAAATAAAAGGAATTTTGCGGGGCTGAAACGTCTATCGGATGAAATCCCATGACATATAAATAAAGTCATTCTAAAATATTGAGTGCTATCCTCGATTTTGATATTCCTAAATAATTCCTTTTATTTACTTTACGGTTGCATTTCATAATTTATTATATTTTATGAAATAAAATCATACTTTTTATCGTATTAACTGTCACATTAGAAAATGTAATCCTTACGGTAGGCATTATCGCGAAGATTGCCATTAGTACTTGCAATAGGGAAATATTTAATGTTCGGTAAATTAAATTATATTAGCGTGCAAGAAAGAATGTTGTTCATTCAATCAATTATTTTTCCTTTATTTTGCTTAATGTCCTTTTAGCATCAACTTCAAAATATTAGATATTTCCTTCTCATGAGTCAAGAAAATCCACAGCAATAAAGGTGTTTTCAATTAGATCGCTAAACAAAGAGCATAGAATGGTGAAAAGAAAGATGAAAGCAAAATTTTATCGTCTAAATTCGTATATTATTATTAAGAGGATAGATCAAAATTCTTTCAATTATTTTTTAATATTTTTCCTTCTTTTTAGAACATTCTAAATTTTGATTAAAACAAACCTTGTTTCTCTTTGTTTCACAGGAACTTGTAAAATAGCATATACAATTTTTAGCACCTTTTTTGACACACATTAATTTGGAAAATCTTGCAAAAATAAAAATAATTGTCGGATGTTAATGAAACTTTCAGAAACTATTTACAGATTATGAAAATTATTATAATTTTTTTTCTTTTTTTTCTTAAAGCCATGGCAGATTTTTTTTGCAAATTTATTCCCCACCCCCATACCTAATTTGATGAAAACGCTAGAAATTTAATCGCTTCAGATTACAACAGTTCAGAGCACAATGCTTTCAGGAATGGAAATCATGTTTTATTTCTTTGTTTTTTGTTTTTTTTTAATTAGACCCCCTACTTGAAAATTAGCTCTGAATTGTAACATACAAAACTCAATAAAATAAATATATTATTTAATTTGAAATGGTTTTATTTGCTTGTAGTTGTTTTTATGAATATGGACAATATTCTCTGAAACCAAAATAAAATTTCGATGAAAAATAAATTTTTAAAACAATGATTTGTTATTTCTTAATTATAATAGATTTTTACATTTAAGTTGTTAAAATATTATAAAATTAGTTAAAAGCCGAAGTTTTCTTATGAGATAGATCTTTTTAAGCCCGTTGTTAATTATTTCATTTTGACTAATCAGAAGATCCGCAGTAATTAAAAAAATGTAATTTTGTGTTTATAATCGGGCGATAATCATAAAGTACGGAAGACCAACCAGAATACAATTAAATTGCTTTATTTGAGTTAAGCATTGTTCTCCGCTTTTAAGGCCTTTACTTTTAGGAAACACGTGAGAAGTTAATTTGATTTTTCAATTTCAACTGAGAAGTTTACCTACAAGTATCAGCATAATCTTAAGAAATTTATATTCAATAGCTTTACAATATGTTCTTTCCCTTTTGAGGTTACGGCACACACACACACACACACACACACACACACACACACACACACACACACACACACATATATATATATATATATATATATATATGGAAGGAAATTCGATTTTCAAAGTAACACTGACACAGAATCAGTGAGTTATTTTAAATTGTTATAAATAAGATTTAACTTGAAATGCACGTAATATATTTAACATGTACATATAAAGTTGGCATTTAAACATCTTTTTATTAATATCAATATTATTGATTACAAAGTTTCTTGGACAATGAAATCTGTTAGATTATACTGTTTCGTTATTGCAAACACGCTGCAAACTTCCATAATTAACATTACGCTTCCTCCAATTATTCTTTCCACATTAGCTGGCATCTTTCTACTCAGATATATAGAAAGTTTTACAAATATAATAATTTCGAGACCAATTTAGTATAAATTCACATATGAAGAAAAATAAAATTAATTTCATATTTTATACGCATCAGAAATATATGCTGGTCATCTCTAACAAATCTAGAAAAACTCATCCAGTCTAAACCATGTCGTTTTTTTGTCGTTCTTCAATACTTTTCAGGAGACGTGGATAGTTTCAACATTTTTTTTATATATTTAACAATACTTTCAATCCTTAAAAATTTTGGGACAAATATTACACTTCTAGATACTTTCGATACTTAATTTGTTTCAGTTTCACGTTTCAAAAGTGTCTTAAGACAATGAGCGATTTATTGAGAGTTTCGTTGTCAACGGCTTATCAGTACAGGTTATTTCAAGGCAGAAATTATTTTTAGACTTGAGATATGTTTTGGGATAATATTTTATTGATTCATGTCTTACTAATTCGCTCATACTAGGGGGATAAAATAATCCCTAACTTTCGCAAAGGTACTTTCGTATTTGGTAAGCGAATAAACAAACTGAAATATAATGGGTACTAGCTTGTTCAACTAAAAGTTTCGTGTCATCTGTTACACCACTAGTTCATACAGACATCTGGTATTCTCAAGCCGTTACCGACCTCGGTACTGACTATTCTAACCGCTTCTTAAATTTGGTGATTGTATGGGAACCTTCGTTTCAATGTGATACAGCCGCAAGAATGCAATGGTCGAATTATTGCATTGATTCTTATGTGCATAATGTCTCTCTTTTGATATATATGGCCGATTTGGGATTCAAGATGAACTCTTGATGGTCTGAACAAAAAAAAAATGCAGGTAGCTGGAATCACCTTCCACAGGTGATCCCAGCTAACTCATTTATTTTCGAATTCACCCCAAGAAAGTAAAGTCACTAAGACAGAACGTTGTGGAAGAATTAGGAAGAGAAACCTTATTAAATATCAGGAACAGAAAAGAGTAACTAGGACAGAGGACAGCGACTGACACTGCATTTAAATTTTTGGAGATTAAATTTGGCTGGAAAGCATTGAGCCGGAAACTCAATCCTAAATTGATGTGATCTCGACACCAGTCTCGTACTGCTTTTAAATTCAAAAGGTCTGCGTAATATGTCGAAGTGCTTACCAAAATATTACCATGAAAATTTTGTAAATTTCTGAGGAAAAATAAGACGATTTGCCCCAGGCCATGCAGGTGAAATTGGGTAGAAGGGTAGAACCGGTACATGGCTGTGCGAGTAAGAAATCACAAGTTACCGACCGTTGGAAATTAAAGGCCTTTTTTAGGCTATTGGTCACGAGAGATAATGCGCTCTTCTCAAGAGGTATAAATACGCTCCGATCAACTTAGCGGCAGTATAAAACAGTGTCTTTTATATATATATATATATATATATATATATATATATATAAAATTCTTCTTCTTTTTCTGTGGGTACGTTGAGTGAGTTCGAGAGAGATACAGTGATAAATATGAATGCATGGATGTGTTGTTAGAACTTAGCACTCCTACCATATGAACTGCGTTCGAATTTTATGTTTCGTTTGTCACGGATCTCATTTCATCTGTCTCTGAAGACGGTCGTAACATTGAAGAGCCATCTTAGGATTCACAGAGAAAAAGTATATTTGATTTGATTCAGACATTTTTAGCGATATTGCTTAGACAGTTTTCGTGGGGACATCACGCGTTGTTCTGCAAGTAATCCGGCTTGATGACGTGCTCGCTCCTAGAAAATAAAAGTCTTTCTCTTCGAGCTTCAACTAAGCAATTATGTGATAACGGGCTTCAGCGTCTTGAAAGTAATTATATATGCGTTGAATATTATAAATCAGCTTTTGCAGGATGCTTGAAATTGTCATTGTTGATGCATACATATGGCAACAATTTCACAGTCATATTTGTTCTTTTATATATATATATATATATATATATATATATATGAGCTGGCTAGATATAAATTATACGCTGTTTCTTTTCTCGTAATTCACATTTGTAGATTCCCTACTGGAGCCATGCTTTTCCGCCAATGTTGATTTCCAAAATTGTAATGCATTGTCAATCTCCAACTAGTGTCCTTCTGATTATTGTTCTGGTAACTTATGCGTTTCTGGGGCGTTACTACCGTTTCTTGGGCTTTACTACTTTGGTTAAAAATGTCTTATATATATATATATATATATATATATATATATATATATATATATATAATGCTGAGCAGAATTTAGTTACTGTTTCTGGGAGGCATAGTGTTTTCTACCCTGATCAGCAAGGCCATCACTCTCAAACCCTTGGTTCCGATGACTTGTGACTTCGTGCTACCACAACTATCCTCTGCCCAATTTCGCTCCCAAGGCTTATGACAACCCCTGGTATTGATTTCAGGCACTTTCCAAAGATGCTGCACACCAGACGGATAACATACCATGCACTCTCATATATATATATATATATAGAGAGAGAGAGAGAGACAGGCAGTGTGTGCGCGTCTATGTGTGGGAATTGGATTGAAAAAGAGAGGGAAGATAGGAAATATATATTTTAAGGAAAGCACATAGGGTGAAGAAATGTATATATTACTTTCAGTAGAAAATAAAAATTTGAAATATATATTAAATATTTTATTCCTATCAAATTATGAATATGAATGCGACAAGTAACTTATTTACGGGACACGGGATTCAGCAGTCGATATGCAGTTTTGTCTTTTACCGTGTTTGTACTTTGAAGATTGAAAAATAAACTCAGAGTGGAATCTTTCATTAGTTTTTTTTTTTTTTTTTTTTGTTTTTTTACATTATTGTAGTATTTAAATGTGGTTTTGCTCCCAATAAGTTTGTTATTTACAATTTAGAAATACATTTCTCAACGGCGATTATTTGTTCCCATTTGAATCCCATGGGAAACATTTCGATCTGACTCAGATTATTATCGCCGCAATTTGTATAAACTAATGCGAAATATTTTTAGTTCATTTTACAACAGAAAATAATAAAAAAAAAGTGGATTTCAAATCAAAATACTCCAGTCGGAGATCGCTACTTTTGTATGCTCAGAATGACATTGTTTGCTCGGTCAGTTATGCCATATCTCCTAAAATCCATTCTTTAGGGTCTCTTTTATTCGATTTCTATGATTAGGCTTTCAATAAAAGATAGCTCTCTCATTCACCATCGCACTTGCACTGTTGATGGAATAAAAACCACAATTTCCGAAAGATTTTTTTTCTTAAGGTCCACCGGTTTGATGCGCTGACTAAACTAATTTTAACACCCTTGCGGAACACAGGATTTGTCCTTAAAGTCATGATTAAAAACTGGATGAAAAAAGATTAAAAAAATAACTTTCGAAATAATAATGAAGATAATAGGAAAAATTACGCTTCCATAAGTGAAGCGTGTTAGTTGATTTTGCGTGCATATGTGTATAGGCAAATCGTAAGATATTAACGCAACATAGGATTTTATTTCTCTCTGTGATGGGAATTAGGTGACGTTTATGTTTCTACACTGGCAGAGTAGGAAGTATACGATAAGCACTCAGAAGTATTGGTTATAAAAATGTGATCATTTAGTTTCTTGTAACATATTTATACACGCCGAATACAGAGGTCGATTAAAGAAACTAATTTGCAATAGGCGCCTTAAAACTTTTCACTGACAAGAGTAAAATTTGTGAGGCATAAAAGTCAGTATTTTTAGCACATTAGTCGCTGATCATCAAAACAGAAGACGATAAGTCATGAAGAAAAATACTTTAAAATTGAGTATATTCAGAAGTGAATAATTAGAGAAATTTTTTTCATTTAAAAAAAAAAATTAAGACTATTCTGAAGATGGATTTTAATCACTAATTTTCTAGTTAACTATTAAATGACTCGAGAGTCACTCAATATAAATATTAATGATGAATTTAGTATGTGATTTGAATAAAGTGAGTAGGTTAGGAATATTAAGAGGATAAGTAGGATAGATAACGATTCTAAATTGAGTTGGAGAGGCCAAAACTAAAGTTATCTAAGAAGGTTTCAATGTTTGGTATCTCAGAAAGAATCTAGATTCTTAAAATGGTTTAATTGCCTTTGTTTATTTTCTAATGCTCGAGAGTATCTCAAGATAGAGGGTTACCCGTTAACAAAATGTTAGGCCCTATGAGGTTTTTATATGAATATTTATGTAAGGCCGAATGGAACTTAGGTGTTAAACTTGGAATACGGTCGAAATGAGTGATTCGATTCCGAGGCAGTAGCTCCGCGTTTGCCAGCTATCAATATCTGTACTGGAAGAATTAGGAATAAAGCTCTTTTGAACATTTGCTCTTTTAAAAAAAAGCCAAACAATAACGATAGACGTCAGTGTTGCTTCTTTAAGAATAATCTTTAATGTATTTTTTGTTAAATATTACTTTAGCTATATATTTATTTTAATCAAGTAATACTAGGTATTTAGCCTGTCTCTCTACTAAGAGTTGTGATACATGGTCAGTTATTAAGTTGGGTACTCGAGCGCGTACAGACGAATAATGAGTTACAAACTCATCTAGGCATTATAGCTGAATTAAAGCGATGGAAACTGAGACAACATAGTTCAGAAGAAAGGACAGTAAATAGAACGGGATTCCGGTAGAGATAAGATGAATAATACATTTAAGATCATGCATCACAATGAATCGTTTGAACTACTAGGTAAACTTGATATATTTGGAGAAGATCCAACTAAGCATAGAAATAAATAAAATATGAGAAACTAGTAATAAGGAGTGCCAGGGAAAATCTATAGTAACTACGAAAATTGTAATATGAGCTCTGATAAAAAAAAAAATGAAATGATATCAGCACTGGTACAAATTGTTACTGAAGACATTAAGTTTATATGTTCCAGAAATTCATGTCCATGGCATAGTAGATAAAGGCGTTGGTTAGGTCCAGTGACAGGACCCAAAGAGTTCAGTTCAATACCTGGTTAAGGCAGTGGAGAACTTGGAGGAGGTGAATTAACAGGAGATAACTGATAGCTGACATCCGTTAGACATGGCACGTGATATTACAACAGTCTACCCCAGCGAGCGAAATAAAGGGTTCAGTTCGACATTCCAATCACCTGAAGAAGGCTGGAGCGTGCAACGGCCGAAACGTAGTGATAAATATAGCAACAAAGATGGGGATAATATTCAGAATAATGTAAAGAAGTTACGATAATTACCTCGAACTTATCAGACTACATAGGGATAGAAAATAAATTCTGTCAAATAAAAAAAATAAAAAAAAGTGTGTGAAACAAGTATGTCTTCTTCCTCTTCTATCATTTGTAGTGAGGTGATCTTGTGAGAATACTACCAGTGTAAATTACTGGAGGTCACAAAAGATATGGAATTAACACTGCAGAAATAATGACAGAAAGGAAAGAACTCGTACAGAATTTTGTAAATTAAAGTGAGAAGAAAGGTCAAAGTATTAAATGTAAGAAGACATTATATGATTGTCAGGAAAAAAAACAGACCGTGATGTGAACAACTAATTGGAGACACTAAAATCAAGCAATGACAACAATTTAAATATCTGGTATATTTATATATCGAACATGTCTCATCAGTGGAACGGTGATTTTCATAAATAATCCAGTTTTATCCAACACATAATCAGATCTTTTAATCACTGAAGGTCAAATTTGCACAAGGCTGATAACGTTGTAGTTAGTTCATTCAAAAATTTTAATGAAAATGGAACCCCATCATAAAATCTCTGTTTTAGTCGTATGTCAACTTTAGAAAGATTACGAGGTTTTTGTTTTAATGTGCATTTCCTTTGCCATTTTACTCAACTTCATAGGGAAAGTTTGAAAGCTTTTTTTTTTGTAAATATTTCAATCTGTTGTTCGAAATGTAAGATTTCTAGCAGGAATATTGTATCAAATGACTTGTAAGACGCATATCCAGAACAAAAATTGTCTCCCAGCTTA
>CAHIKZ030000878.1:635000-693582 GCA_903632075.3 Acanthosepion pharaonis
GTTTTTTTTTGTCAGGCTGTTATCACTGGAATTCATTAAAATTTCATACCAAATTAAACGCATGTACGAATTCTAATCTCGGACAGTAATATAATATTAATTTGACAATATGTTCTGAAATAGGTTTATACTTAATGTTTTAGCTGATTCAATTCATTGTAGATTTGTTTTGCTTATTATAATATATTCGGTATTATTACTTACCTAAGTATCAAGAGATAGTTGTTTGATATGGCAATGATGCCTTGGATCATTGTAGACTCAGAAGTCATATCAGTTTTTTGTTGTTTTTATATAGGTACCTTGTTGAAAGAAAATATCACCACATGATTAAAACAAACCAGTGTGCACTGAAGTGTAGGAGTTAGTCACAAAGAGAAGTTGACAAATGATCACAGGCGAGAACACCTATTGCTTATATATATATATATATATATATATATATATATATATATATATATATATATACGATTAAATAATTTTATTTTCAATATATATATATTATTTCTACATTTATTGTTCTTGTGCAATCAACTCCATTTTTAATATAATATTACTGTAAGGGAAGTGCACACGTTATTAGAGATAAAAGCTTTTACACATGTAGACAGCCTGGGCGGTAAGATCAATGTATGGTGTCAGTTTCACGATTCATAAGATCTTCGAAGCATGATTTGGCTTGAATTTCTGGTTGAGATCGGAAACATTACGATACTCTGCAGTGTATATCGCTGTCTACAATCTGTCCGTCTGTCTCTCTCTCCCTATATATATATATACATAAGATTATTTTAAAAAAATGTTGCAGTTTCTTATATATATATATAACATATATATATATGAAAATATATATCAAAATATATATATATATATATATATAAAAATAGTAACGTGTCAGTCGTTCTTAATAGAATATATATATATATTATTTTATAAAAATATATATATATATATATATATATATATATATTATATATTATTATGAGTATACCAGATGTTTCGTTGAATACATTAAAAATACCAAATTAAACCCGAATTCATCGGATCGACAATATGTTCTGAAATAGGTTTATACTTAATGTTTTTTTTCATTTTAGATTTGTTTTGTTTTTTAATATCAAGAGATAGTTATTTGATATGGCAATGAGAGAGGGGTTATTTTTCTTGTTTTTAATAAGAGAGATGAAATGAAAATGACAGTCATATTCAAAATCTTCTCCTATGTGTAAGTGATATTTACAACCTTTTGTATATTTAGTAGGTTGCATCCATTTCCCTTTGTCGTAATTGTGTTTACTCTCCAATTTATTTTAACGCAAATGATCACATTATACGAAAGCTTGTTTGTAATGCATGACGAAATAATCAAAATAAAATTAACCTATCCGTGACATATAATACATTTTACGGGATATTTCATGAATTTAACAAATGCTTACCAAAAATATCGACGTTTAAATTCCTAGTTTTGAAAATGTTTACATTTCTCATTATTATTTTTCTTAACTGTGTTTCCCTTTTGTTCTGCTAAATATTTTATTGGCTATAAAATATCAACATCTAATTTAAATTGTCATCTCGTAATCTTATTTCTGTACTAAAAAAGATTCACAACAAATTCATGGCTTGATAGATAATCATCATTTCGATATATCTAAGCGTAGATTATATGTGGCAAAAGAGATGGCACAGAGTGAGGATCGAACTCAGTATTGTATCGTAAGGGACCTATTAAAACAAGCTCGCTAAATATCGCACCACCTTGAAGTATTCAATGATTTTCTAAGCTTAGATTAGATGTTTTATTAGGCAGAAAATGGGGAAACACACAGTGAGGACCGATCTCACTTTACAGTCACAATTGATTTAGAGAGACAATTTTGCTAACATGGTATGTTTTTCCGGCATATTCTAAACATTGAATTCTCCTCAATGAGACATGTTCCTGACAAATGTTCGAGACCTGGTCTCATGGTCATAAACACTCGTCCACAAACTTCATGCTAATCTTGATGTGATGATACACAAACGGATAATTTTTACGTGTGATGTTTAGAAATGGGTTTCTCGGCTCTAAATTCAATTAAACATACTGGAAAGGAAAGTTAAATGAATATTTTGTGATACTTCAATTGATACGCTATCAAAAAAAAAAAACTGTCTGACACGCAATGGTTGATTTTAATTTGTTTACGCTAAAATTGTCGAAGTTATGTCTCTCAAATTGTTAATTTCGTTTCCAGTGGGGTGTTTATATATGAGATGACTGTGTATGATTCTTATTTTTACAGGACCCCACATACGTTGCTATACGTTGTCTTCGTTAGTTAAAAATAATGAAAATGGATGAAAAATTTACGTCTGAATGGTCATAATGCTTTTTTAATACAGAGAAGTGCGTGCTCTAAGAAAAGGGATGGACATGGGAAGAAATTTAGTTGTCTGCTAGATTCCATGCGTTCAGCGGAACACAAGCAATTAATGCTAAATACTGCTGTTTTAATTATTAAAGATCAAGTCTGGTGGTTTATGAGCATGTTTCTTGTGTTGATAATTATACATTCCCTGTGGAAATGTGAAGATATTTGGAGATTTGACAGCGTGGGTTTTCTCTAAATATTGTTTTCTGCGTTGATTTTGCGCATTTATCTGATTTGCTTTTCATAGGTTTGTAATGTCATGGTTATAAAATATGATACTTGACGACAAGAATTATTGTCTAAAATTTCAATTTCCATTGTGGAAAGAAGCCCATGTTAATAAAGAAAAACTATAATTTTCTTTTGAAAATCAGTGACTATTAGTTTTTACTCTAGTGAGGGAATATGAAATAAGATATTTTAAAGTTTGTTTTCCGAGATTAAACTAATATTTTTCGTTTTCATCGTTATCCCTTGAATTTGGATGAAATGAATAGATTTCATACATTCTTCCTTCTGAGACTTCTGAAAGGTTTTTCATATCTTGCAACTTATAAGTATGTGTCGCAGATCAAAAAAAAAATAAAATAAAATGATTTTGATTAATAATGAATGATGAGGGCTATTTATCCTGATTTGTTAACGCAAAGAAAGGCTTCATTTTACCTAGAATAATTTCTTAATTAGAACGGTGGTTGGATGATAATGATAAATATCCTATTTTTGGATATTTTTTATTGGCTAAAATATTGATGACAGGAATATTGAACGATTTTTAATTTTGTGACTTTTACGCAGAGATCTATTATACATTAACTTAAAATGTTTGTATTTAAAAGAAATCATAAATTATTCAGCAATGATTCAAATTATTTCTTTAATTTTAACCAAATGTTTATATTTTGCCGAGTGACATAAATTAAAGTATTTGTATTTTGATTTAATATTTTAAGTATCGAATTAGGCACCATTTTGAATCTGTTCGCATATTTGATAATATACAGCGACTAAATAATAAACAGAGGGGCGAATGCGTCCATAAAATTATTTTCGGAGCCGGATAATCGTGCTTCTGGATAACTGTGTAAAATTATTTTACGAAACCGAAATAATATAAAGACATTTGATTGGGCGATCATATCTCACTACAGCATTTTCTTCTTTTGCAGCTGTTTTTTTTTTCTTTTTCCTATATCACACAATCCCTGTTCTATTAAACTTTAACATAAGCACTTTAGGTTGATTATGAACCATTTTCCTCTTTCACTCTTGGCTTCAGGAGGTATAGAATTCACATTATGCAACCCAGAAAAGAAACCTATCTATTTCTGCTTCTAAATATAAACCTAATATTCAACACATATTTAACTAATCATTTATAACTAATGAGTAAAATGATAACAACATAAAAAATAGGTACAAATAAATGTATGCAGATCCAAAATAATTTCCACTAACATCTCAAATATTTTGAATCATAATCGTTACCACCCAGCCTAAAATAGAAATGGCTACCCATAATACACCACTGGTCAGCTTTATATTCAGAACACACAAAACCTAAAGTTTGAATTGAAGCATGAAACAAACTGTCGCCGTTGGTATTGACATCAGTGCCGGCTTTTATGTTATAAATATCTTTCTCTGATATTCAGCGATTTTACCCATAAATATAACACACTATATATATATATATATATATATATAAAAGAGGATAAAATCCATGTAGAGCTCAATGTACAAAACAGAGCAAAAATATAATATACTTGGCTCAAAAACTAATATTCCATGTTTCTAATTTTTTATATTATTTTCTGTTTTCTTTTCTAATTTGCAGATCTGATGAATTGGATCGTGTTTTCGATTCCAATGTAATAAATTATAAACATGCAATATTATTGTTTGAGTTATATATATATATATATATATATATATATATATATATATACCTTTGTTTGCGTGCTTATTTTGGTTTCCATATGTGTATGCGTTTACAAGAAGTTATCTGAATAGCGTTAGCATATATAAGAGACTAAAATGTTTTCGCTTTACCAATATTATTTGAAGAATAATGGGATACGTGAATGTCAATTTTCTAAACAAATATTTTAGTATAACATCTCGCGAAATATCTCAATTCGTTCTAGATACTTCAAACCTGTTATGTGTGAGATTTTGTGTGTTTGTTTCAAACATATTTTCATAATATAAAGTTTAATATTGATACAGTTATGTACGAAAATATTTTCAATTTCTTTAAGAGAAAAAATACAAATTTAAAGGTGTTGTCCATTCATGACAGTACCTAATAGCACTCCACAGGTTTATTTTCTGTGAATTTGCATGACTTGAGAGAAGATATTCTAGTTTTGTTTTACCATTTCGTTTTCTACGGGAGGGACTTCAGAATTTTCGTTCCTGAAGAATGTTTGGCAACCAAGTCTTGGGATTTATTTTTACTGTATTATTTAACCTATAGCAACTGATTGTTGAGGAAAAGATGGGCATCATCATTTCCAGAGGGTATTTTGCGCAAGTGAATACATAAAGATTGGCATGAATTTCAAATGGATTTGTTGATTACTTTTTCGGTACCAATAATTGTTACACCTCCAGCAAATAAATGGGAAAATCACTATAGAGATAAGTCAGGCAATTCCTTTTATAAATTACGCATATAATAATTTATGTTCATTTATTTTAAAACATTCTTCAGGCGATTCAATGGACATTTTTGATTAACTCTTATCGTATAGGTCTCGTGTAGGACATTCAGTTGTATCTTACTCCTACCCTACAAAAACCTATACATGATTATATTTAAATAAATGTGCATAAGTTGCGTAACTATCAAAAATATATATTTCGCTTGTCTATATTCTGAGTGAAATAAATATTCTAAGATATTTAATGAACATAATTACTATAATGAGATTTTTGTTTAAAATTAAATTTATCTTTAGATTTGATTTTTTTAAAATATACTTTAGATCTCTTTCTTGGATAGTTATAGTGTGCAATGGGTAAATGGTCTAAATGACGCAAAAATAAAAATAACACTGACATCTCAATTTAGCAGATATATTTCCCAAAATTAAACACTAGATTATAATTCTAAAGAGTAGATATTTCCAATATAATCGCTATTGGCTTCAACCACGGCCTTCAGATGATTTCGGAAACGGCTGCATCTTTTCTGGTCAGTCTATTTTTTTTAATTTGGTGAATGCTGCCACAAACCTTGCCTTCAGTTTCTTATTTGGTATTAGAAGTTTTGTTCATTTCACGTTCATCTCCGCCCCACACAATAATCATGTGTTGCAGACTGGGGAGTTAGGTGGTCAGATGTAAGTGGGGATTTGATCAGAGAAATTGTCTGAAGGCATGGCTAAGTTCTCCTGCTTGTGTGACATGGCACAGTCATGTTGCTAGATATATGGCCTTCCAAAAGTAAACCTCTGGATCAAGGGCAAAACTATATCTTCAAGGCAATGGTTATAGCTTCTGTTGAGTTTGACACCAAAACACTCTGAAATGTTTGAAGTGTAGATTCCGGTGTGAATGCCAAGAAATAAAGCATACCTTTCCCAAATTTCTGTCAGAGTGATTTGCGTAATTGTGCTTTTTTCTCAAAGAATGTGTCCAACTGTGCCGACAATAATGCGCTGTCGACAAAATAATAATTAAAAAAATAACAAGACTCATGCGGCAAATTAAAAACATGAAATGTCGACAAATTAACCATGGCACCCTGTAGGTGTTGAACAAAAAAAAGACTATTCTGGAAAACTGGTTGTTTGAAAGTCTCTGTATGTTATTTTAATATGATAGAACAAGAGAGAAAATAAATTGGTTGAGATGTCATGGTGCGATTAATATTAAACGCAGTATCAACATATAGAAATTGAAAATGTTGTCTTTTAAATTGGAAGACCGCATATTTGCAGCTGAATTAAACCGACAATCAATTTAATATCAGTATGTAAACAGAAAGGAGGAAATGATAATTTACACATGAAAGAAATAATACCAACTTTGATGACACATTATCTTTTGTAAGAACGACTTGTTTTCTACAAAATTTATTATTGCAAACATTCTAAAAGTTTCTTGAAAGATTTCCTTGAGCTGTAAGACAATGGCATTTTTCATAATTTTGCTTCTACCCGAACTGGTCAAACGCCGATGAAATCATTGAATTAATTTCGTTAAGACTCTGTTTTAATTTAACATACACATGTCACCGGTGACACCGTTATGATGATAAAAATCGCAATTTATTTTGTCTTTAAGTTCGATTGCTTCACATAAATACGAAGTTTTGAAGAGAAATATTTTTGCTGGTAATTTTGCAACTTTCCTCGAGTTATTCTTTTTACAGTTCCAAAATCGACCTACCCTTATATATATATATATATATATATATATATATATATACTCTCACAGTACAAGAATTTCTGAGTGTTACTAGGTTGGCCTGTTAGCCCCACTATTTCACTGTCGAAACGGGTAAATATAGTTGTCTCTTCTACTTCAAGAATATTCATATCTGACTCTTCCCGTCCTTGGAACTCCCTTCCTCTTACTTTCTTTCCTGGCAGTTATTCATCTTCAAGTATTCAAATGTAATGTTAATCGACAAGCATCTGATGCCTTGATCTATTTCCCTATCATTCTCGTTATTTTTTCTACAATCACGTCACTTATTCTTGCTGCCACTCTCTGTAACACATTACTTGCAAGAGGCACTCCCGCTTTGCTTGGCGTCAAATGCTTAAAAAAAAAACACGTCACACATTGCCTATGTGACAACACTCTGCGCCTACGAAACTACAGTCTCTTCCGAAATTAACTTTGAACAAATTCTGACTGAAGTTCTTATTTGATGTTACATTCAGCGCCCCGACATCAGAGTTTCAAATGAGCACCTATCCGGGATCAATATATATATATATATATATATATGTGTGTGTGTGTGTGTGGCATCGTAAGTATTAATTGTAGGAAGTTAGATTTATAATTATTTTCTGTTTATTATTGTTTGAATTTCTGTGTACATGTCTGTATTCATAAGCATACTTGCACACTCATGCACGCACATCTATATGTATACACACTTGCACATATAAACCTGCTTACCTAGGCATATATACATATATAAAAAAGAGAGATCGGGAAAATATTTCTCCATATTTAAGTGCTTTGTGTAGGAGGCCTATTTTCATTTTTTAAACGAATACTCTCTCCCATCAATGACACTTTGAAAAGATAAAGCTTGTGTGGCATAAGTACTGTGCTTTAATTCCTAAAGTATGTCTATTGTATTATTTTATAAGCACGCCATTCTTTCGACAATATTTTTCTACATACATTGTAAATGTTCCATTTCGGCTGATTCATGTGTAATCATATATATGACAAAATAGGATATACACATATGTATATATAAAAATGTTAGGATAAACTGAAAATAGCTCTTTACCACGTTCAGTACTCCTGAACTGCTTAATCAGAGTCCGAACTAGTCTTTCTGGAGGACGAAACATAAATGACAATATGGTTCAACATTGTCACTGAGTTGCATATATATGTAGATCTATTTTTTTTATTAGGCATAATTTAATTATTTCACATGTTTTACTTAGTGGATACTCGTATTTGAGTGCGATTAGTTTAAATTGACCATAAGTTATTTCGTCGAATGGCTTGCGTACTTGAAGACTTATTGAATGAAATGTGCTCTTGGAGCAGATATACCATCTGGAGAATGGCTAAGAGTGATTTAAAGACAAATTGATCTTGCTTGCAAAGATGTTCGATTACTGCCAGAGGGCACAATTTTTTTTAATAGGCTTTCACGCCGGTAGACGAAATGAATATTGTTTAAAATGAACGGAGCCCCTACTCACATTCCGATATCCATTAAAACAACTTATAAAATTATAAGTATACACACACACACACATATATATATATATATATATATATATATATATATATATATATATATATATTGTGTATGTGTGAGATCTACATGAAATATTCAGTAGCAGAAATTTTTGATTTACATTTACATCAAAATCAACGTACAAATAGGTTTTATTAAATTTCATCAACTGGTTATCTGATATCTGACATTAGGATCAAATCTATGGTGAAGTTGGCGATAATCTTATGGAATTGTACGACAACTGAATTTTCTAGTAAAATTAATAGAATAGTTAATCCGTCTCGATCGTAGACTGTATTGAAAAAAAATTGCTTAATATATATAATTATGTAAGGATGTATAGTGAAAAGCTGGGTTCAAATTCAGAGCTATTTTCATACGCTCATTTCGGTATAAATGCCCTTGAAGAAGGTCTGAATAAGTCTTTTCTAAACTGTTCTAAGTTTTAAAGAGTAAAATTGTTTAAGAATGAACTTGGTGATAATTGAATTAGGCTGAATATGTCTAAGATCAACCCATAATTTTTGCTGGCTTGTACATAGCAGCATACTGACAATCCCACAAAATATAATCTGATATTCGAATGTGTTACTAGAAAGCTATCACGGATTTCTAGATCGCCGGAAAACTATTCACTTGTAAAAATGCATCGTTTCTTGAAATATTATATTTTAGATGTAGCCAATGTTTTTCTGCACGGGTGACATTCTTCTTTCGGCAAAGTGATCGTCTCTCGGCAGGAATTAAATAGGACATGAAGTGGATAATCGATGTTGAATGTTTTCCTATTTGTGACAAATTTGTAAATTCAGATTTGTAAGAAAAAAAAAATCTGCTTTATCCGTTGAATATTCCCCGTAATTAATTGCAAGTCATTTCGGGATATTTTTCGTATCGTTCTCTTTCATATATATATATATATATATATATAAACATATTTGTACTTTGTTTTCTTTACTAGAGAGAAGTATATAAAATAGGCGAAAAATCTAGGGGGTAATTTTTCATGTGTAAGACGCGCATAATGTTAGATCAGAGAGAATGAACAAAACCTATGCAAATGAGATAGATATAAAAACGGGACATATTATATTCTTTTCTGATTCGTAGGCATTAAGAAAACGTGGTAATAAGCATTAGGCAAACAAATTGGCAGATCACTTCGAGAAAATAAATCAAAATAAATAAAGGTAAATTTTATCTTAGCCAATGCGTTCTATCATGTAATATCTTTTTGGCGAAGATAAGTAGTTTTTTTTTTTTGTTTTTTTTTACACATATACGCGCACGCGCACTCTCTCTTTCACACACACACACACACACACACACACACACACATATATATATATATATATAACTTATGTCAGTTACTTGCCCTGTTAAATGTCATGTATACGTATTTTAGCCGAAATATATAACCGGATATAGTAATCATTGTTACGTACTAATATTGCGATTATGTCTTATTTTCTACTCATTTTTAAATGCATTTGATGCAATATTTCAAGCTGACCTATGAAGTTTTGTGATATTTTAATAGTTTTTTTTTATTGAGTTTTTTTTATGTATACTTTATCAATGATGATTTTATGTATTGTGTCGAAAAAAAAATATTTGCTAGGAAAAACAGAAAGAAAAGACCTTCGCTTTCTAAATGATTTCGTAAATCGCCAGTTTTATTTCATAAATATAACATAATTATTCCAAATAATATTTTGAGCACACACACACGAGCCTCCGTATGTATGTGTTGTGCGATTAGTTGACAAGTCCTTGGCATACAAAATAGCTCGGCATTGTTTAGCGGTGAAAATGAACGGTTTCTGATCTGTATCAAAAATACTGTACTTGAATACATCCAGGAAGTATCTTCTGCACAGTTAATTATTTGACCTGGCAAAATGTTCTCAGTATTATATATAACGCTCAAATTGAAATATATATACAGCAGTCAACCAGTGTCCAGATTTATTTGAGTTGGTCTAATCTCTCATACTTATAGTCACCGACGCTACTTTAGCTAAATAACTATATTTTCGACAAGAAATTTTAGTCAGCAATATATGATTATATTTATATAATACTGGATTTAATCATACAATTGCAATCATATATGACAATAACAATGCTAGTTTGATTCCTTGCTGATAACTTTTGAAATATGTAGCAGCGACATATAGCTTTATATTTCCAACTGCGCAGTGCTCAACATGAAACAAGGGAAAAAACAGCGCGTCAATGTATATATTTGATATCTGGAGGATATGTTGGCAAACCATAAGCTAATAAAGTAATGTAATTTGGGATATTAGAAATTGATATATTGTAGAGAGAAATCAAAGACCAATTTGAAGAAACTGTGATTGATCTTGGAATTTAATCTGCATGAAAGAAATTTCATAACAGCATTGAATATGTGAGAAATGCAGTAGCCCATTACAGCGAAGCCATTATTAAATAGAGGAAAGAGTAATTTATAGGGTTTGATAGAAGGACAGGGTAGATGATTACTATTAATAATGCGTGGCATACTAAAACAAACCTGGACATATTGTATATAAAGCGAAAGAATAGATATGGTGACTTTACAAATGTTCAAGATTGTGTTGAAAATGAACGGAGAATATATATATATATATATATATATATATATATATATATATATATATATATATATATATATATAACCTGGAAAACAATGAGTTGGAACTATTAAAATATGTAGCGCAAGATATGGGCATTTGTTCAGACGATATAAAGGGCAATTAGGAATTCAAGAATAAGAGGAAAGCAATACGGATGATTTTCTAGGAATGAGATTGAATTGTAAATTTGAGAGAGATACACAAGACGCGAAGGACAAATCTGCAACGTGAATTTGTTTGAGACGTGGTCATCGGAAAAGTGCCACTAAACCTTTGATAATTTCATCACAAGAAAATGCTTTTGCTATGAATGCAATAAAATACTATATACGGAAAACAACAACATGAAAACATTGATGTAAAATAATAATGTAACTCACCTGATCAGTGAATGTTATATGATAGCGTAATGCAATATAAGAGGCGTAAATATAAGGTCTAGCTGGCAGAAATGAGGGTTGAAGTTCTGATTAACTTGTGTTTCCATATTGAGCGGGAATTTAATCAAAGAATGTAATTAAATAGTTTATATTTAATTTGAATAATGTTTCCATTTCATGTTTCTTCTGTTTTTACATATTAAAATGTATTAATTTCTCAGATTGCTCAGGGCTATGCCCTATATTCCGCTATAATTGAGTCTCTCGGACATACAATCAAGGATTATGCTATGGGTATTAGCAAACATCGCTAAATCTCTGCACGTCACTGATGCAAAGTATATTGTTTATTGGGTCGAAAGTATAGATACCAATTTGAAGAAAATTAGCTAAAGCTTATAACTTGCAGAACAGATGATGAAAGAGAAAAAAAAACCCACAATATTTTGGAATATGATTTTATTATGCAATATAAAGTGTAGCAAGAACTCTAATCATTTTTAGAGTTGCTATAACAGATGACTGCACTCGGATCAAATCTATTAAATGTATGCGACTTAGGAATTCCCACAGAATTAATGTTGGCGATTTCATACCCTTTTGGAGTCATGCAAAAATTACTTTCATTGCCACTGAGCATATGTTGAGGAAATTATTGTCACACAGACATCCTTGTTGTCACATACATGTAACTAAATGTACCCTGTTTATTACAATATTTATATTGTGTGAGAAATCAATAATAAGAGCTTTCTCTAATATTGGCAGAAATATAAGCATAATGTAGCGATATGCTTGCATTTTAATATATGACTGCCTTATAGTCTTCCTCTTGAAGAAAAATCATCCATGCAAAAACTAGCATCAATGCAAGCAAAGGCAGCAGTGAAAGCCCAGTGATCAATAGACATTCCTTCAAACTGAAAAAAATATTATCCCCATGGATTAGATAAAATAATAAATGGCATCAATAAACATGCGATACCATAATGGCATCATCTTTCCATCTTAGAAAAACAACTCAGCAAAAAAATAGACAAACGTTCAAAATAGAATGTCCTGCAGAGAGAAAATGGAAGAATGAATCATTTAAGCACAAAAGGTACTTCAGCATTAAGAGAATTCGACACAAATGAAAGTCAGCATTATATATATATATATATATATATATATATATATATATATATATATATATATATATATAGAGAGAGAGATAAATAAATCATTTACATAAGTACACTGATCCAGAAAAAAAAAGCTTTAAATCAATTATTCCCAATAAGTTTCCTCGAATTCATGCCGTAAGCAATATTAGTTCTAAAAACCTTCGTAAAGCATCGTTTCATACAGGAAATCTGTAATGATAAGAATTTCCCTCTTAAAGAATTCTTTTTACCCTGACTTATTTGCTAACAATCTTTCTAGCGAAGACTTACATATGTGATTTAATCAAGAGCAGACATGTTCGGCTATTTGCATTGAGTTAATATATTAAATTACGCTGTTTACAGATATTTACAAAAACGAGCAACACGTCAACTTGAATCAGAAAGGAAGTTTCAGTGGAGAAGACAGAAAAATATTTTCAAATAACATTTATAATACGTTCAATATACAATTATATCTCAATGTCGAAGTAATATATATCCCCATTTGTATACAGGCATTTATAGTAGTGTTAAAAAGGGGGAGCCATTAATTGATTTCACTAGAATATAACTTTATAAGCAATATTTTTACTACTAAAGCTATTCTGACTCTCTAAAACCGTTGCAACTTTAGTGGTTTATATGTTGCAGCAATCATCTTGCATACAAAAAAAGAAACTAATGTCTTTAGACATAATTATCATATATTTCATTTCCATAGCTTATATAATAGGCAATGAACGTGTACTGAGATGGACACAGATAGGTCCGTTGACTCTACAACAAATAAACAAAACACTTATTACAACATGCGAGAATGTTGGAAAAGAAATCTGATTTCGATATATAATTTAATAAATTTAATAGCTAATAACAAATCCATTTTTCTACTAAATATTTAAAACATGCATACATATATTTTCTATAGAATATGTACACACATTTCCCTATATATATATATATATATAGATGATGCAGTATATGTAATATACACAAATAATTAACCAGTAATGTTAAAGTAATTAATGTCGAAATCAATTCGCTGAGAGATTTAATAAAGCATTAACTAACTAACAACACGTTGAATGTCGTGATCCTTATGTATAAAACTTTAAAATGGAAAGAGATATTCCGTCGCAACTAGTACTTTTGAAAATCATCACAATTTCTTCAGCCGGCGTTAATATTTTTTTCCATATTAAGTAACTTCCAAGACGCATAAAAATATATTTCAGGCCGAAAGATGTTTTTTTAAAGACTTAATTTGCAACGTTTAGTGTCGAAACACTAGTTATATTTTACATATTTCAAGTGAGAACATTTTTGAATATAATAATTTCACAAATCTATGAGTTTTTCTAAGTGTTTTTCAGTTAAGTTGACATGGAGAAATTGTCCAAACATTAGAGTAATGACTTAATAGATTTTTGCATATATCTGTGCTGCGGAATAGTTTTTATACGTATATTAAATGGTGTAGTATATATAATATTATAAAGAAGTAATCATACAAAGAATTAATCAGGAAAGTTAATGTAATTAATGGCAAAATCCCTTCGCTAACAGATTTAATAAAGCACTAAACATACTAACAACTCTGTGAATAACGCAATACTTATGTTTAAAATTGTAAGATGCATTAGATGTTAGGTGGCTGCTAATACTTGCGAAAGTCATCAAATTTTCTCACCAGGCGTTAGTATATTTTCATCATATATTGTTATATATAAAATAATAATAATAATAACAACAATATATATATATATATATATATATATATATATATATATATATATATATATAATAATAATATAAAATATATATAACTGCATTAAAAATGAAAAATGAAGATCATTTATCAGTCTCGGTCTTCAAGTGAAACTGAATAACTAAACACAACTTGCAATGTTTTTGATCATAATTCGGTTTGTCGTAGATTTGTTCTTAAGACTAAATGAAGAAGAAGTCAAGAAGAATTATTTCCAGGTGACATAACGTTTTACTAATATAACATTTTCGCTTTGTCTTTCATTAGATTTTAGGAACTTATATATATATATATATATATATAAATTTTTAACAATATTTTCTACATAACCTTATTTTAATTTTCTGTCACTCACACAATCACGCTTATGTACATGTAGTATTTACTATAGTACATATTTCAAAGTAAAATTCGCACAACGTCGATCTGCTATTTGCACTAGAGTTTTTGTTTTAGATGTAGCATGAAAGCATTATTTTTTTCATATGATGAAAAATAAAATGTATAACCATCTGATTGCGTATAATAACTTGCAAAAAAATTTTTTTTTTTTATCTTAAACAGCTACAAAACTTTATACCTTATGTCTGATGATTTTCCAGTTTATCTTCAACTTTTGCTTCGAAGGTCCGATTTCTCTCTTTTTGTCAGTCATTTCCCGTGCCTAATATATTTGCTCTGAAGTATGACATCTTTGTAATTCCACTTGTAGCAAATCCCAAGGCTTCTAACGAAGAAGAAAAAAAAAGAGAAATTTTCTTTTGGTTGTAAAACGTAATCCTGCGGAAAATGGATAATCCTCAAAGCTGGCGTATTAAGACGCTTATCTTTCGTTTTCTAATGTTTTATTGTTGCTGAAAAAATAGGAAGGATTAAGTCTTCTCAAATACCAAATAATATTTTTTTCAGTGTTTAGGTATTATTCGTGTCTGCCTATCAAAACAGGGCCCACACACTAATTACCAATGATGAACAAATAAATTATAAATGATTTATTGTTTGCAGATCATTATGTACAACAATGATTATTAATATATAATTATAGAATGATTTATATTCATATGAAACAGAAACTTAGATGCAGTTCAATAGCAGTCATCTGAAGATACGATAATTTTAATGTCTGATAAAACAATATATCAATATTTGCAAATAAATAATTAGTATAAGAAAATAAATATTGACTAAAAGGATTCGATAATAAATAGCTGTATTAAGAAAATTAGAGAAAGAATATAATATAATACATTTTAAAAATTTAATTACGTCAATGAACTACATCAAAATATATTCACAAAGAGTTTGAGAAACAATCGAGAAAGTACTGGGAAGGTCAGTCTGTGGATAGGGTAAATGGTTAGGATTTGATATAAACAAGTCGTTTTAAATGCTCAAACATGATATCTATTAGATGAAAGACACATCAAAGTGTCTAAGACTTTAAAATAATAATGGATCAGAAACCAATATGTCAGATGCTGTCACGCTGAAAATCGTGTCAAAATGATTTTAGATACTTCAGTAAACAGGGCAGTAATGTTAGATTTAATTAAATTGAAAACTGAAAAAAAATTCGACACACCATGAGAATTGAAATGATACTGAAGACTGGCACTTATGGATACTTCGTAGGATTAAAGGCTTCAATAAAATATCTTGTAAGTTGTGTATAATATTTTTGATTGCTAAAATGTTGAAACCATGAAGACCACATCATGAAGAAATAAATAAATAAATATATATATATATATATATATGTGTGTGTGTGTGTGTGTGTGTGTGTGTATTCAGGGAATCTTGAAAAAGATTTAGTAACTTAAGAATTAATTCGAAAGTTAATAATTGTAATTAATCAAACAATCCACTGCAGTGTATATTGCCTTTTTTCTTTCCCCATTTTAAGAAGTTTCGTAGTATAAAATATTTTGAAATTCCTTAAAAAAAACATTTTATTTAATATAACACTGTCTACTTCACCGTCTCTAAACTTTGCAATAGTTTGTCAGCTGCTGGACTTGTCTAGAATATCAATTTATCTAGACATTACGTAAGCTGCACACTTTCAATTTGTTACATTTTACATTTGATTGATGATTTCTTTACCCAGACATACCCACATGTTTTTTTTTAGTTTGTTTTTTAGTTTTTTTTAATAGACATTTTTTTTTATATTTGGGGATCCTCACCTCGATTTAAGTTTTCACATGAGCTAATGATTTGTTTTCTTGTTACCCAAAGAAATCATTTTCATCAGAAGTTGTATATTATCGTTCGATGAAAGAACATTAGAGTTCAGAAATATGAAAGATTTCTTCTAGTGATATAAAATAATAGTAATATTTTGTTCCATGTCGTATTGAGCAATTTTTAAAAACATTAAATGCTATGAATTGAGGATTATTAAAGAGTTCTCTCTTGCCGTGTGTATATATATATATATATATATATATATATATATATATATATATATATATATATATATAATGTGTGTGTGTGCGCATATGTGTGTACGCAAATATATGTGTATATATGTCCGCATATATATATATATATATATATACATACACGCACATATAATTTCATTTTAAGAGATATAGTTACCAAAATGACACACAAATATCTTGAAAGAGTAATATTTTGAGTAAATAAACATTACTATAAAGGAGAGCTCAGGCTTTTTAATGTCAGAATTCGTTGGAGAATTGATGTCCAATTTCCATTTATGCATACATATTTCTTAAAACAGGATTTACTTAGCTATTATTTTTCTCTAACTCTTCAAATGTTGATTGTATAAAAAAATAATCAAATATTTAAATTATGTTGCTGCGGACGAATTATGGTTTAAACTTTAGGAGCTCAGCTTAAACATTTATTCAGTATTTAAATTCTGTAGTTTACTGCTGCCTATCGCGTCTACTCCTCCCTAGCCATTGTCATGTTAGCTAAACCAACAGTCTTCTACAGGAACTAGGGCGACTTCTAAGTTTGTTTATAATGAAACGTGCAGTCCAAATTTGGATACAAATGGAAAATATGAATTACTTCACTTGAGCCATGAAAACAATGATGATGGCTAGTATAATGTTTTAATATATATTTTTAACTTTGCATAATGTGTCAACCACGAATCTGAGCTCAACGGAAATCGTTCCCTGCGCCGAGGACTCCAGGGCTTTTCAATGAGGCATGAATCTCTGAATTCGGAGTAATGGGGTCGGAGGAGTTGTTTGACGACACGCACACATCCACACGCGAATTCTGCAATATATATATATATATATATATATATATATATATATATATATATATATATAAGAATGTATCTCATGCTAATATTATTTTGTTTGCGATAATTGATTTTTGTCTGCGAGTTGCACTAATCTTTGACACTTATCCAAACAGATTACGAGAGAATATGAATTTACTGCTGATTGTTATGATATACTCCACGGCTCCAAGGAAAACTCAAAATCCTTGAAGACATTATGATAAGAATAAATTTCTTTATGGTTTGTCGATTCCATGGGTCAGATAAAAGTGCTTACAAAATATATATGTGGATTTAACCTGACAATTTAAGCCCAAGTACACAAGAGTTACGCTTAGTAGATCACTGTGTAATCAGAGACAAATTTTTAATCATGACTCCATCAAATGCCGAAGCTCTATTAATTCTCTTATCTTGATATATGCCAGCTCATACAAAAACACATTTCTCAATGAGCCTTTATGAACGTGCACATGTATATCAATATATTTGTAGAGTTACTTTATAAATGCATTCATTTCATATGAAAACGTTGGTTTTTAAATAAAATCCTATTCATTTTCAATACACTTAGCCAACGCCTCCCGGTTTACCACATATACCATATTCATTTGAATATTTAAATATTCAGATAGAATAATTATAACCAGAATGATCATCATTTCATATCACTACCATGCTAAAGAATCAATGATTCTGTCGCGTAAGTGATGACGAAGAGATAATTTATTATTTAAATAAGTACTTCCATACATTTCTAATCACTACTAAGCTTGCGTGAAACTGAAGAAAACACTTCGGATTAAGAAAATGGTTTCAAAAAAAATATCTTCTTGAGATTATTTAAATCCCAGTGTTTTAATGTTATTTTTCTCTTGGAAATTACTTACCCTGTGAAGATGTAAATGATGAGTTTTAGACGAAGCGATAGTTTAATCGGCTTATGGGAAATGGTCATAATTTCCTGAAGATCGTCCATCAAATTTATGTAATATATCTCAGATTGTCCGACTATTTATAAAGTATCACTGAAAAGTATTTTCGTTCAAGATTAATTCACAAGAGACGGTATGTACACGACGGCAATTTCTAAATCATACTTTAATATATTAGTATGTTCCAGTGCTGTCAATATCTTTATCTTTTCCTATTTATTGAATATTAAATTTCAGTTTCTAAACAAATGTTTATCACTAAATTCTGAGTAGGAAGATGACCGAACATATAGGAAATTAACAAAATGATAGATTATTTTCCGCCACCTTTTCGTTTAAATTCCTCTGAAAATTTAACTACATACTTCTCTATACTTACCGAAATAATGTGATCATTTTTTATCTTCCTCAAAAAAAATTATCTAGGATTTATATATAGACAACCTCGTCATGACAAAATTTCTTCAGTTGGTTTGGATTTTAAAGAAGGCCTCTCATTTGATTGGTTAATCACGGTAAACCACAAGAGTCCTTTTAATTCCGTTTTTCACGTATTCTCTTTATCCTTAAAAAAGGAAATATTCTGATTTTGAAATTATTTGATAGCTCACTAGTAATTTACCATCGACAGAGGAGACACATTTATAGTGGCGAAACATGAATTGTGTAACGATATTTAAGTTCTTTTTTTCCTATAATAAATAAAATTTATCTCTGTATTGAATCCTCATTTAAATTTCTTGTTACGGACAGTGAACTTTTACTACATTTGTTTTTATCCTCTGTGTGTACGTGTATATATATATATATATATATAATTTTATGTGCTGGTGTTCGCAAGGATAAACACAATCCCAGATTTTGACTCGCATATGGAAGCATGACGGCCATATAATTCAGAATCATCTCTCAATTATAAGGATTTCCAGCCGTTGTCTCTGATCAATGTCCGAAAATATATTTCAGCCAATAAAATCACGATGTTAAAAGGGAGAAACTAATCGATATAATTATAATCTTCACTTTACATACTATATTACAAAATGTTGAGAAAGAATAAATATCGATAACATTAACCTTGTGCAGCTTTAATTTTCCAGAATCTTCACCGCAAAAATCCATAATTTGGAACCGACATTAACCTGATCTCTTGGGTCAATTAATGAATAATGACTCCTGTGTCGAAAGGATCATCTCTCTCTCATATATATATATATATATATATATATATATATATAATTTGGCTAGTATTATTTGTTGCAATTTAAAATATATTAAATATTCACAAAAATACATAAGGTAAATTAATATCTATAATAATTTACTTTACAAATTAACTCCAAATAATAATTGAATTCCTGATTGTTTTCATAAAGCTGAAGAAAGAGATTAATTTATTTCGTAAAAGGTGACACATTTTGAGGAAGGAAAATTTAAGTTTCCCTGAAATATATTTACATTTAATGAATAAATTTAAATTTGATGAATAGAGAATTATCTCGTTTTCTGATGAATTATAAACTAACATATAATAATCTATAATTTGTATATTTGTGCATTGCAAATAATTATTAAATGTTATATATAATATGCGAGTGATCATGTATAGTTTGACCAAAAATAAATTAGTTTCTTCAAAAAAGTAATATACACGGGTATAGCCTGCATCATATTTTTGCGTTAAAACAAGGATTAATAAACAAAAAAAAAATCCCATTCTGATATACGGTAGATTATTGCAGGTTGTCCTTTATCTGACAATTTCCAATTCTATTGGAGTGAGGAAGAGTTCAAATCGTTCAGGTAAAAATATGAAGAGTAAGACAGCGGGCAACAGATATGAGGATCTTGTATGAATGGATAGCGTACCTTCGATCCGGGATATTTTGCAAAGCGAGAAACGCGACAAAGTACCATTTAGAATGTGTGGAGACACATGATCGCCGAAGTCGAGACAAGAATCACAGAAAAAGAAATTTGGAGTCTAGGGAATATTTGAAAAAACATGCCATCATTATTTCTATAGTTAAAAAAAAAAAAAAAACAAACATAGGTGACATTCACATTTTATCCTGACTAAATAGGTTCGATTGTGTAAATGAACAAGTAGTATTGCCTACTTTAGCTTGGTCCTTCATTCTGTAACCTGTCTTTATGTATGGTATTGAGTGCTGGATGATCTCATCAAAGATGAAGATGAGGCTTGAAGCAAAAGAAATGTGGTTCTACAGGAGGATGCTGGGGATACCATGGACCGAAGATGGAAGCAAATGGAAAGAAAGAAAACTAATACTTAATATCAGAAAGAGGCTGTTGGTGTTTCCTGGGCACATAACGAGGAAGGGAGGCTTAACAAATCTGATACTCCGGGGACAGTGAAAACAACGCATAACATAGCTTGAGAAAAGGAACTGCGAAATATTTCTTAGAAGAAATAACGGCAAGACAACGTTTATTAAAACCTACAACGGAAAAGAAGTTGTGGAGAGCCATGATAACTTAGAAGTCATCACACAAAATGAAAAATGTTTGACTGTTGTCACGAGTTCTCCATTTTTTTTCATCGGGTCATCCAGAGAGAGGCACGATACGTGCCGAACCCTCGATGAACTTTCTTATACAATCAGACGCCTTTCATGGTTTTGAAAAGAGAAACCAACTGTTGCAAAATTCAAGTTGAGAGAATTAACATTGAATTCATAATTAATATTACTTGAAAAATGGTAATTCCGCAGCTCGTAGTATAGTCGATTCTAAAAGAATATTTCTTTAATTATTTCCTCTTTCTTGTATATAAAGTGTGTTCTTTTTCTTAATATATGAATGTTTGACAAAGAGCAATGCTTATAATATAAGGTAGCCTGAGGTGAGCTATCAGAGCGGGTTGCATCATCATGGGTGCGCCATCTTTGTGAATAATCTTGCTATTTTATGTATAATGGAGAACATAAAAAAATAAAGTTGAGCCGACAATTTTATGGAAATAAGTGATCGTTAAGTTCACTTGGTATAAATATGAACGAAACACATATTTATAAACAAAGGATAACATGTGAATAACTTCAGATGATATATATGTATGAAAAATCCATAAACTAAAACATCTGGTTGGGCGCAAAGGCGCGTTCTCTTATTCACTCTCTCTCACTCGCATACATTATTTGTTCACTTTTCCTGTCCACATTTACAACACAAACTGCTTCAGCAGGGGAAAAATATTGATTACCAAAAGCGCGACTGCCAATTGCTTCACTTTTTCGCGTCTTACTGGACGATCGAACACAAAACGGCTAAAAGGCATTTCGAACGAATCTGCAACCGATTTAATATCTTTTTACCGCATCAATTTCAAGAGAAAAGCGTGCGTTTTTATGTCTTCTCAGATTTATAGTGATTCACTTGGAAAAATACTTATGTTTACAGGTGTATATGTGCTTTGTATCCGTGCGAGTTTATAAGTACGTGTAGACATGAGTGAGTGTTCATGTTTATATAAGCGAGATTCCACACACACACACATACACAATCTTATATATATATATATATATATATATATATATATATATATACACTAGATACATGCGTACATAATATCGAAACATTTTACATTTAATAATTCATAATAAATTCATTGTGAGCAATTGTAGGTACATGTGAATATATATATATATATATATATATATATATATATATATATATATATAATGTCTGCGTTTATTATTATTGACCAGACAGTTTCTAATACTTTGAATCGATTCACATTTGTAAATCCGAGATACAGTAGAGTCTTTTACACCGACGTGCAGATACGGCAAATGTATTTCCTTACATTTTTGCTATTGAGGGAAGAAAAGTCTGTTTGGTAGAGACAAAGTTCACAAGGCAAAACCGAGCCTCATTTAACAATATATTTTCTAAACTTCAGAATGTCGTTTCTTGAACTTCTAATAAATGTCTGCATATTTATACCAGCGTATATCTACTAGAAGCAAACATACTTTGTACGACATTTTTATACATAGTATTATTTTCGGATAAAAAATGAAGCTAATATTTATAGCGAATACAACATGATTATTTAATATTCATTTTATTTTATTCCTCAGCCCGGGCAATACTTGTAAAGGTAATCGTTTGGGAATACCATTTTATGTCAATTTGGTTTTGGAAATAGTGTAATGGAAAACGGGTCTGAACTAGAAATCTTAGAGCCGACTTCTAATTCCTGGTTTGGTTGGGCTTGTTTTACGGTATATCAACCTCAATAAGATATTTAATGACGACAAGTTTTTTATCGCTGATTTTATATATATATATATATATATATATATATATATATATATATATATATATATATAATGTATTGCTGGTATTATTATTTCTTTTTCAAGAATTACTGGTAATTTTTTTTTTTTTTTTGCCAAAAAAAATGCTACTGCTGTCATTAAAAATATATTTTTATAATCTCATAGTGTCTTGACCCCTGTTGGGGGTTTAACTATTTCTCCATATCTGTGATTCTGACAGCTGCTCCCACTCCGAGTCAAGGTGGATCTGGGAACACCAGTAATAAAGCGGACGTCCCATGCTCCTCAAAACTTCATGATCATAGGCCTTGCTGTCGGATATCCTTTATCGTCTCACACAGGACGGTAGAATTTCATATGCGTCCCTTATATTTGCTTACCTTTTGGAAAACTATGAATCCACCTCATTTCTTACAGTGCTTGGGTCAATTAATAAGACGTGAATCTTTAAATCATTTTTATCTCTAAATCATCAATTTAAAAATGTTTTCTTGATTTAAATATCGTGCAATGTGTTAATAAATCGTAAAACCTCTCACAATATACGATGAACTGGTGTGTGGATGTATTTAGCATTAGTGATTGACTAATACTAATGAGATATTCACGAAATGACTAAAATATAAACGATTATAAATAATACAAGATTTGTAATATTTATATAAAAATAAAGAATGGATCTTCACAATATACATCTTATATATATATATATATATATATATATATATATTCATTCACACATAACATATCTCCCTATCTCTCTCGCTTTATATATATATATATATATATATATAAAGCGAGATAGAGAGATAAGTTATGTGTGAACACACACACACACACACACATATATATATATATATATATTCTATTTTTGAAACATGGTTGGAACTGTGTAGCGAAAATAACCATATTTTAAATCAATTAATTTATTATATATATATATATATATATATATATATATATATATATGTAAGATGCATTCTGTGCGTTTCGGCGTGACTAATAAAATTCCTCACCTTTACAAAAGACATTACAATATTGGCCATGGTATATTGTACTTACGTAAACGTTATGATACATAGATAGATATATATATATATGAGAAAGTAAATTGGCCAATATTTATATATATAAGATTATAAATTTGCCTATATATGTGTGTTTGCGTAGTTTTCTCTTTTGTTTTTTTCATCTAAAATACATTGATAAAATTTAACAAATTTTATGCACAATTTTATTGATTAATTCAAAATAGATCACGTAGGATGAATTATTAATTCTTCGTAATTCAAATAAAGTTTACTTATACTTAAAAATTTAAAATAAACAAATCCTGACAAATCGTTGTTTATTTATCTCCATTATATTTGTTTTAAATATCAATATCTCTTTACGGTTATTCGTCGAAGATAATCTCGACCATTATCTAACATGCTTGATATTGATTTTGAGAAAAAATATGCCGATTTGTTACAAAAGTAAACATTTGGAATTGATCAAGATGTTGAAGAGATGAAGATGAGAAACAAGTTTAAAAAAAATTGTTTCTGAAACGAGATGCATTTCTGATCATCAGATGAATCTACTTGAGAAGCATTTAATGATAACGACAATTGATTTCGCTACAAATGTAGATACTTGTTTTAGTAATTGTAATCTTTTCACAAAGGACATATTTGCCGATATCAAATTTACATTAGTAAAGTAAATATCTGATATACATTGCTAAATAACAGTTACATTTGGAGGCTGATGTTAAACTTGATATTTCAACTCTTCAAAACTAAATTCCCTCAAATGCATATCAATATGGACAACTGAATGTGAGGATAGTTAACAGTATGAATTTTCAAGCCGGAAACGAAATGTTTCAGAGAATTGCCTTTGCCAGAAATGTAGATGTATTATTTTATTCGGAACAGTAACAATGACATATTTAGTCAATTTCAAATTTACATTAGTAAAGGCAATTACTGATTTCCACGATGGTATATATTTAAGGCTAGTGAGAAATACTTTCTATTTATTTTCTGCTATAATTTTAGAGCTCTTTCAGAAATGTTTGGAAAGCCATGTCCATTTAGAATTTAGCTGATCACGGCTTGCCAAGTATTCCTCTTTTCTACTTTCAGTTAGTTTCCATCAATTTTGAATAATAGAGAATTGCTTTCATTTTGAATTATCAACGTTAAACCGTGGATATTTGTCTGCCTAGATCCTCTGGATTTATATTACAGCAGAATGAAGTAATAGGAGTTTTAAGCTTTTACTAAGGTCAATAAAATCGAAGTAAACAAAAAAAAAAAACAGGCTAGATTGTGAATATGGCTAAGCGATTCAACTATCAGTCTCGGTATATATTATGCAACCCTCAGTTGCAGATTCGTATCCGACTATGCTGGACAAACTCCTACCTCTGGGCAGAGATGATCCCTAGACGAGGCTCTGTCGAAGGACTGTCTCGTCTCGGGAAACAGCTACACGACCCAGTTTTATATGGGGTCTACGGGGAATTTTTGACCGAACCTACGGGCTGGGATACCCCACATTATATTCGGCATTGTGTCGCATCTGACAGCGTCTGGCGGTTGGTAGATATCCTACAGTTAGAGATTCATTGTGGAATTCACTTGACTCAGCTTCTAGCAGTTGACTACTAATTGTAAGCACCTCTGGCGAATCTTGCATTCTTGTCCTAAGTATTATTGTTCATTACCAAATTTCGTTTGATTATTCTAATCAGTAACTTTCCCCAGGTTACAACAGATATGCATGCGGTTAAAGGTAGGTGTAGATAGTCAGCAGTGTCTGGTTTCTTTCCGTGAAGGAATTATTTTGTAGACATTTTGTTACTAAATACGTTCACTTACATATAGAGTGAAATGTAACGGAGAAAATCTGATATCAGTGTTATCATACCCATTTTCATTAATATTTAAATATTTACGTTCGCTTTTAGATTTTGTAATTGCCTATAGTTTTCCTATGCATCTAACAAAAAAATAGCACTTATATAAAGGACATATGTTGAATGAAACTCAACGTTATATTATCACCGGAAATTTTATAGGAAATCAATAGATATGTCTCCTGCCAGAGTGTTCTTTCCACCAGTATCTAAAATATTTATAAGTCTACAATTCGACAATTATTTGAATATTGTTGACATATATATTTACATATTCTTGAAAAAAATCTAAAGGAAAATTAACAATATTATTGGTCCTGACATGTATCTCTGATTCAGTCACTTTCCCACCGCCGTATTCTAGTTTCTCCATCCTTTTTGAGTACTTTCATGATGAAATTTCTGCTATGTTAACTAGACCTCACGAATTTAGGTGGTGTACTATGTAGGCAAAATTCTACCGGTTCTGTGCTTTTCAGCCAACTTTGATCTTAAAAAGTTCACATGCAATCTCAGTCATTATCTGTTGATTCTTCTTGATTTCACTTCGTATATTAGCCCCTTCCTTAATAGTATATTCATTTTAATATTCTGTCAGACTCAGTAATCCCAAGCTTCTTAGTGTGTTTACAACATTATTTGTGTTGAAATTTTAACAAGTTTAACAATGGTCTGTCCTTGTTGAACAAAGACTGTTACTGCCTGTATGTATCTAATGAATATAATTACGTGTATATATATATATATATATAATCCATTCTTTCATGGTAGATGCAATCGTCAGGCCACCGATTACACCTAGCATGAAACAGACTGCCGCCTCTAAGTGTTGACTTCTATGTTCACTTTTATATCTACACACGCTCTGTCACTAATATTGAACACTTTATCCCATAAATAAAGCACATCTTAAGACTCTATTTCTTCATATATATATATATATATATATATATATATATATATATATATATGAAGAAATATGTATGTGTATAGTAGTAGTCCGTTGCGGGTCCTATTAACCCAGTATAGAATCTGAACTCTTAAATTTTAAAACTGCCTCACAAAAAGCGCCTAGTGTTTATTTCTATTAAACACCATTTTATTTTCTTACAATTGAAATTAATATACTATTAGTTAATGATCATTTTCAACTACGAATTTTAAAATTTTAAATTAGAATGTTTCTTTTTAAATTTTACAACACTGAGGTGAAAATGGTCATTAATTAACGGTATCTTAATTGCAATTGTAAGATACACACACACATATAATATATATATATATATATATATATATATATATATATATATATATATATAATGAGACAGCTGGATAGATGATGATACTCAATACTTTTTCAGGTTTCATTTCCTTGTACTTGATTGTCGCCATATTTTTACAATTTATTTTCATACTACTATGACCTAGCGATTTTCTTAATATTTCGAACGATGTAGGGAATGAAGGAAATTATGTTGAAATTTAGATATTCACTTTACGTAGCAATTGCTTTGTATCCTGAGACCTTGGACTTATTGATATACCTGCATATATAAGCGAATAGAAAATTATTATTATTATAGATATATTCATAACACCAGACGCAAGTAATATGGTTTTACTATATAATATGAAATATGTGACTATGTGGAAGCGAATGAATATAGCTGTGCCGAAACATGATTTGTTCATAATTTTCTTTTTAATTTTAGCTACAATTATATGTACAATTGTTCGCCTATCGCTGTAAAAAATATTCTGATATTTATCTTGAACAGAATTTCTACGAACACTCCTGTCACGCAATTTTTTTCTTCATGTGCTTATTGTGAATATGCATTCGGTACCAAGCCTATAAAAAAATTTTTCAGGCCTAAAAATTTAGATTTCAGCACGAATAGGTCGAATGCATGTAAGTGTTAACTTCTCTTTGCATATGGTGTGATCTGACCTCCTCTTGGCTACGCACTGGTTCACCTAATCGGGTAAAAGAGCGCGGTTTCGTTATGCAATATCTGAGAGTGGCTGTGTGCAAAGAAATATAAGAGAGGAAAAATAATTACAGCAGGAGAATAAAAAATGATTAAAATCTTTCAAGATGAAAGAGAAAAAAAAGCAAGCATGACATTGTTCAATATTCACATGTGATTTTTTTATTCACAGAAAAAAAAAAGAAAGAAAGAAAAAAACTAAATCACATCTAGTTTTACAGGGGGAGAATTGAAGATTAGATTTCGACTTTGCTTCAGAATGAAGCTGGAACGCTTGTAAACCTCATATAGTTTTGTGAATTTGCATCATTTCTATTCACATTCATTGTGCTTACTGTTGAATGTTGAAAAGTTCACTGATTGACCAAGGAATGAACCGAACAAATAGTTATGTATTTCGAACAGATTGTTGGTAGTTTGAAGGATCGAAATATATATATATATAATTCCATCATATGTGCACACATGTTTATATCTGACTATTATAACATATAAAATTACAAAATCTGATATTGAAATACGTAATTTCAAATCATGTAAACCATGTTTTTACTTCTATTCTAAATTAAATAAATATATTATCGACAACACGTTTAAACATTTACTGGCTTCATACTAGGAATATTCAGATCATATCAGCCAAAAATAGTGTTGAACGTATTTTGATGAAAATTTAATATCTGTAAATCATTGAATGAAGCATTTAAAACAAATTATTTTCTAAGATCATAATGTTTTACTGTTTAGATTTTTTTAATAGAGGTGCAGTTTATAATTTATATACTTTTAGATTAGAACGAAATTTCTATGTATTATTTAATTTAGCATTAATGGTCCAATGTAAAGGATGCAGGTAAATTTCTGCGATCCTTGTACAGCTCCAGTAAGTACCTGTAGCCGGCTATCGTCTATCTTTAAAAGACTCGGATCAGGTCAAACATCAGGAACTGTTGTCATATATGGGCGGAAGCTGCTCGGACCTCACTCTCCATTCTTGATAATCCTAAAGCGTCTCAGAATCCTTGTGGGTGACGACTTATTCTCCACCCTTTCTCCGACAGGCGTGATGTGACAAGCAGCGAGCCTCTCTATCGCTAATTCCACGGAAAGTGCTCGGACGAGCAACATTACCTTGAACCGCCGAAGCGAAAATTCAGAGTAAGAACACGCCATGTCACTTACACAGTAGCAAACCACACACATTCCCTACATAATCCGTCGGTGAGAAGTAAGTTCAACTCTAACCGTGTTTTCCTGGGTAACACTGCTCTGTACAAACGGCTTCAAAGAGGACGTTTTCCCGATCACTATAATCTTAACCTTTTCAAAACTAGGGTTTGCCGTTACCTTCCACTCGAGTCCGCATAAATTGCCTCCTAAAGTTACACTATATCTCGTGTGGACCTCGGATATATTTAAGTGTTAACTTTAATGTGAAAAAAAAGATAAAAAATTAAAAACTTCTCTCATCTTTGTAATATCTTCATAGTGTTGTTGCTAGGCCCTCAAACCTTTTTCAAGTATCTGAAATAACGTGCTGACACTTAAATTACTCCACGGAATTAGTATTTACTTTTCAATGCCAGTGTCAACTGATATTCTTCCTTGTTTTATTTCGTTCTGCGTTGTTATCGCTCGTCATATTTCCACTAATATATATTACCAATCTGAGAGATTCAGTGGACAAAAATATATCACAATATTCATATACCAACGTTTTAATCCATGAGACCATTGTACCGTTGATCCCCTGAAGGATTCCGCACGGCACAACGACAAAAACGTGGTGATACAAACAACAAAGACATTAGTTCGAATGCAAATAAAGTAAACAAATTAAAACTAATAAGCTCGGAATTTCAGATAGAAATGATTGTTCCCATCACACACACACACACACACACATATATATATATATATATATATATATATATATATATATATATATATATATTAATAAATTTGTTTTTCACAGTGCAACATGAATGTTTGACCCGTTAAATTAAATTAGAAATAGTCAAACGTAAAAGCCCAGACTTGCTGCTCAGTACAATGTAAGCATCTTATGTTTTATTATAATTCTTTATATCTTTATATCATATTAAAAAAAAGTGTCGAAGTTTTTAAGTTTGCAACATCGCGTCTTTTTACTAAAGACATAGTCAAAGGTTCATTTGACTCAGATTATTATGAGGATTTCTTATTTGCCGGAAAGGAAGAAAGTTGCCAATGTTTTATTTGATGCTGAGAATTGTGTATAATTTACTATATGAGAAAGATGAATTTAAGTAATGATTAGATTTGTATGCATTTTTACTGTCTGCAAATTCCTATTTATTGACTTCAATAGATTAAAATTTAAAGTGATGTTAGGAAAAATATCCTCGAGTATTTCCTGATTTTGAGGACTATTATTTTTTCGCGAAGAAAGAAATTAACGAAGAAAAAATTTATATATGCACTAACCTGTTCGGATGTATTATAATTCCAACATGTAAAAACTATCCTGATGTATTACGCTCAGTGGGAAGATGAAGATGTCTGATTTTCTTCGTATGTCAAGATAGTTTACCTCATTTGAAAGGAAATTCCTTTCAGTATACCAAAGCAGTTGGTCAATTTACACTACATCTGCAGTAAATTTTGATCCTGAATTATTCTATTTGAAAAAAGAAAAAGGTCTTGTATTGATTGAATGTCCGTTTGTTAATTATCATTTTTACGGATTAACAAAATTTTGCGTTTTCTTGAAATCAAGAAAAGTTTTTTTTTTATATTCTAAGAATTGTTTGCGATAATAATGATTTACTGAAAATTAACCAATTAATACATACATTGGGGAGAAGCAAAAAGATTCATAACATTGCCAGTGTTATTTACCCGTATGCGAACTCGGCGCTTCAATTAGATTTTCCAAACCTTTATCGATTACACCACCTGCACATCCAGAATTAAAGCACCACGTATTACCAAGTGTGTGTCAGGGGCATCTAGTTGGGCAACCTGGACAATGATGCTTATTTTTTGTGATCGTACGAGAACTGCAGTTTCAACTTAATATGTCTGTAATCTAAATGAGTATATGCATAGGATTTTTAATATGTTGTGTTGAATTAGTTTAAAAAGAGTATATTTCATGTTCAAGGTGGGATTTCAAAGAGGAGCACAGACTGCATTTTGAACAAATAAACCACTGATATGGGGAGTGTTATAACAGGATAGAAACTGCAACAGTGAAAATCGAAATCGCAATGGGATATCGAAAAATGCTTTAATATACCCCAGGAAAGTATTAACGAAGTTGAAAATTTCGTTAAAATCAAATAAACACTGTTACAAAATAACCACTGCTCTTACATATTATTGAATGCAGAACACAGATGAAGAAGAAACAGAAATGTTCTTCTACGAAGAATACTGAGAATAACATGGGGTGAACCACTGAGCTGCTACGAAGATTTAGTGAAGATGTTAAAAAAAAGGACATTTCCATATAACACGAGGAAGAGATCTTTGATATATCTATAGCATATAATGAGGAAAGAGGGCATGGAAGATTTGATACATATATAGGAAATTTGATGTATATATGTATGTTCGAACATATGTGTGTGTTCAGTTTTGCAAAGTTAGACTTAAAGATGTATCCATATAACAGAATGCTGAAAATGTTAACAAAACTTTCTTTAAAATGGATACAAAAAATGAATTCAGATCCACGATTATTTATATGCAAAAGCTACTAGAATAATTTGAATAATAACTATTACCCTTCCCACAAAGTAACCATTAGAATAATACAAATTACCTACACAACAAAAAATAAACCATTGAAAAGCATATATAAACAGTGGAGCCAAAACACAAAACATTTGATGTTAATATTGTGTTTAAGCATGAAACAGACTGATACCCGACTTCAGTATCTACTGAGATATATATATATAATTATGAGAAAAATATTGGGAGTAAAATTCCACCTTTGGAGAATTTAGGCTGAAAAAAGTGCTTGATAAAAGTAGAGCATTAATAATAATAATAATAATAATAATAGATTAGAAAGTGTTAACTTCTTTTTCCAAAGATAAATGGCGGCAAGGAAACACAAGGTCAGAATTTAAAAGATAAACTTGTGGGTTTGACTTGATCAACCAATCAAGCTTCATATCTACGCTAATTAGAAAATTATACTCAGACGTTAGTGGTGGGAGCGTTATTTTTCCATGATATGATAAACCGGAAATTAGACAAGTCCCCACTGAGAACTTCGGAAAACATTCAAGCAACAATTGTGTTGTAATATTCGAGAAATATGACATATTCAATTTTTCCAAGGACGCTGAGGGGAGGCGTAGTGGAATAGCCAGACGCAAAGATAATTTCAACAGGGTTTTTTTTTTTTTTTTTTTTTTTTTTTTTGAATTTCAGATGCAGGAAGTTTCTTAAAGGAACATATTTAAAAAAAAAAAAAGTATAACATCTATATAAGATATTAATAATATTAACTGGACGGCAATACATAGTAATATTGTATTCGAATAAAAAAAACAGATAATTAGTGTTAGAGTAAAATATAATATATATTGATTTGGAGAGCAATCAAATAACAGGGCCACAACGTGCCGTGACCTGAAATACAAAGATTCATATTATTACAAAAAAAAACATCAAAACAAATCCTTGATATTGCCTAAGATTTTAGCCGAAAGTTATCGGATCTACATATCAATTGGGCAGTTTTTATAAACTATAATCCCTGTTCACTTGTACCTTTTCAGGAAAAATATAAGAGAAATACCAGTGCCTTGTTATTACTCTTCACTGAATGATGTATATGTGTGAGATATCTAGATGTTCTCGACAAAAATCAAAAGTATCTGCAATGCTATCTGTCCTCATTTGACACATTCAATCTCTTTTCCACCCGTGCAACATTAATTGAATTCACATTATCTAAAATTCCATGGCAATTCTTCTGATGATATAATATCTTCTGCACTTTGATGAATTTCAGAGTAGTACAAGATTGTCAAATATCTCCCATCAATTTACTGTCGATATTTCTAGGTGTAACCTTAAATAATATTCCAAAAGTTTCTTTTCTCGTATTTCTCACTCGTAGAAATCTCTTCTAATTTCAGGAATTTTTTCTCTGAAATACAATCTTCAAATACTTCAATTTGCCATCAATCGTCATCTCCTGTCTTCTTTAATACTGCTCATTGTAATATCCTTTCTACAGTAAAGTTTTTATTCCCCTTTCGTGAGCAATTAATTTCTGAGAGGCATTATCTCCATGCTTGGGTGGGGAATGAGTTTTGGTGGCATGTACAAAATTTTGAAATTTTTATCTTTTATGACATTTTATAAAAAATACATTTACATCGTAGCTAGAAGTAGGGCACTCAATATTAAAAAGTGTTCCCAGAGTTGCTGAGGACACAGCTCATTGGAAATTATCATGACCGTAGGCGATATGAAAAACGCATGTAGATAGCCACTGAGATGCAGGTCAACTTTCCGTTCACTGCCATGGCTTGCTTAATCGTTCAAAATCGTTTAAAAGTTCGATGACATGTCACCACTTTTCATCACGCAAAATATTAGGTCAATGCAACCTATCTTACTATATGCAGGTTCCTACAAATAGCGTAATCCTTTTTTTCTGGGCAGTCTTGAGAGAACGCTCAGGACTCCCTCCCAAATCACTCGGGAGACCCACAAGTGAATATCTGAGGATTTACTTGATCATATTACGTCATATTATTTTCCTGGTATTCTTGGTGATCTGAGTTCACTGGTCTGCTATTTATCAGATGTAAGACACCGGGTAATAAAGTTAGCACAATTTGAGGGCATTCGAGGGCATCCTGTACCTGTAACGGTATTCACCCGAGGTGGGTTGAGCCGGCTCCAATATTAGAGTTTCATGGGAATTTGGAATTCACAAGCGGTCCTCAACCCGCATGTATAGCACATGAGATTTAATTATAGTGGTGAAGGTGTCGCGCAGGACCATCCACACATTTTAAAGGGCCGATTACAGAGACCTGGTGCACTATGCGCCACAAGCTCCCCAGACGAACCTCCGCAGGTTTTGTATTCAGAGTTTTCCTTCTCCTGGACCAGATGCAATCCAATTCTATAGAACCCAGTCTGTCCTGCTATTTACCCTTAGCTGGGGGGGGGAGAAGAAGAGGATTGAAACCTTTCCCAAGCACGTAAGTGAATGTAATGGAATTTGAACTCGGCTCTCCGATTCCTCAATCCAAGCCGCTATCCATTACTCTACCGTGCCTCCTCATCATCTATGGATCAACGTAAACGATAGTGTATGCTGATTTAGTATACCGTAAAGTTAGTGCTCATTGGATGTTCAAACAAGCGAGCCATTCAGCCGCGATTTCTCGGTGGTGGGAAAGCTCAATGACAGATAACAGAATAGCATCTCCGTTCGTTGGGAGGAGGGTATGTCGAAACGTAGCATATATATTTGTTCTTCAACTGCGGTTCTCATTACCAAGGATACAAGAAATGCTGTCATAAGGTATGGCAAATACGAACAAAACTAACTGATTCGGACGCGCTCCTTCGGCGAAAACCATGCTATATTCGCCAATGCGGCAAAAGAAACTGTATAAGTTAATTATAATGCTTTTCAAAAATGAGCATGTGTATATATATATATATATATATATATATATATATATATATATATATATATATATATTTATATATATATATATATATATTTATATATATATATAAAGGAACATGATATTAAAAAGTAACACGATGTTAAAAGCAGACACAGGAATATATCTGAAAGGAATTTTTCATACTGACAGACATGAGGGAAAGGAATACTTTTTAACTGTAAGAAAAATGAGAGAGCGAAAGGCGAGAGTTATGTATTGATCTTGCCAAAATAAAGAGAGGCACAAATTTAACTATCTGGGTAATGTAGTAACAGATGGCCATATAGCACATTAAATTTATTAGAGTAATATGCAATGAAGAAATTAAAAAAAGGTATGAAAACACATATAGTTAAAGACAGATGTGAATATAGAAATGCTATATTTCATCTTATATGCGATATATCTAAACAGACGAAGAAGAGATGAATGTTCTATCGCAGATTGCTGAAAATAATGTGTAAAATGTATATGAGGAATGTGTAAGATTTAATTAATATAGAAATAATAAGGAGCTATATACTTCGAATGTAAAAAACAAAGTTGAAAATCACACAGTACTTTCGCATCCTCACGCACAACTCAGATATATATATATATATATATATATATATATATATATATATATATATATATATATATATATATATATATAATAAAAACATCCAAACTGGGCGAAATTAATCAACCAGTGTCTTTAGCCCAAAGAAAAAATATCAAGCGAGTAGTAAGACTAAAACATCGAGTTCTCAATACGCTATGTAGTGTGGGAATAACTAAAATAAAAGCCAGATAGCCAGCTGTTTGGGCGCACCCACCTTCTAACTAGTAATGGACTGGTCCCTCTTATATAAGTCAGCTCTGGAGAGAGAGTGACAGAGCGTCAGTGTTAGCAGTCCAGATAAGCTTACCCGCTACATACCGTTGGACTATAGACTTTGGATATTGTTTCGTACTAACCAACCTTCGTTCTACTAATCACTCTATTGTTAATTGCTTTTATGAATATACCAGCATTTTCCTCTACAACTGTGTTTGTCTTGATTCATACACCGACACGCGGGAAACTCACAACATCTCAACACCAGCTTACCCTGAAGATCCGTTTAGGTGAAACTTAGGAACGTTTTCCTGGATCTTTAGTTTTTATTTAATTATATATCGTACCTATGAAAATTAATGGATATGTCCCAACCCTCATAAATATGTTGGACACTATTGTAAGTGGGAGTAATATGCGGTCGGAGTAACCCACCATCAGTGGTTTACCTCCTACACGCTGCTGATGAGTATTGTAGTTTATTGATTTTATAATGATTACTATTTGATTTCCTAGATACGTTTTCATTATTCCTTATTCAAGAAACTTCCTAGGATACTATATATATATATATATATATATATATATATATATATATATATATATATATCTGTGTGTGTACGTGTACTTCCTGTCCCAGTTACCACTGAAAGTAATTTTCAAGCGAAGCTGTCATGTTTTCTGTAACAGTTATGATAGAAATGTTATTGTGACGGGGGAAATGGTATTGTCATCGACATAAATACTTAAGTCGGAACTGATGGCTTAAGAACATCATTGATGAATATCAGAAATAGCTTAAGATCCAAAATATAGTCTTTGAGACACCAGCGTTACTTTGAAAATATGTAGAACCAAGCCCATTATTCTAAATAGATTTGAAGTGACGCAAAGTACAATTTCCTGAAATAATGAAGTAACCTAAAATCTGAGAACCTTTGTTGTGTTCTCCACATAACATATGTTACACATTGATGAATGTTAGCTATTTCTTGCACATTAATATTAAAGTAATCCATAATTTCCTAAATCTCTAGAAACACTTTTCCTTTAATTCTAATACAAAAACAAAAACATGACTTCTTAAAAACAATACACCCTTTATTCAATACGTTTGTGAATATTGGAAAGTGGCCTCAATTACAGCGAATCATATCATTTGGTCTTTGATACCCGGTCCTGGTATATTGCAAAGAGATGCTAATCTTTCTGCCAAGATTAACGTGCAGTATTAGATTTTATACAGAGCGTAACTTATGAGAGGATAGGTTCTACCTCTCAAAGATTTACATGATTTTACTGAAGAAATTTCTGATGCAGTCGTAAACATGTACGATAAACGCACGAGGATAGATTTTGTTATGTAATACGTAAAATCAACGCGTATTAGTGTCTATAAGTAAAATAACTGACAAGAGTCCGTAATAAATAGACATATAGGAATATTCAATCAGTTATATACATATATGTATATGTGTAATTAAGCTTCCGGTTCCATTTCATTGAAACACATTTTCCCGTACGATGGCAGATGTTAAGCAACGCCTGTACCTAGATTGGCGATGATTGGGAATATCATGTGGGATAATCTTCTGTTTGATTTTGATGTAATGGATAATGGCTCGGAATTCTTAAACGGAGAGACGAATCCATTTGGGTACGTTATATTCACTTATGCGTAAATACTCAAGGGAAAATTAAGTGTCTAATGCTGAGCTCAAATTTTTTAGAAAGAGGCTCGGTATTATCGCGATGAGTTCATTCCAACAGTAACTATAAAAGTATTTATAGATAAGACAGATAGAAGCAACCTTATGTCGGTGTGAAAGTAACTGGAGCTGAGTCAACTGATCCAAACTTAGATTATTTTTTCGTATCTTATCATGTAGCTCAAAGTAAATAGCAGGACCACCAGAACTTGAGTGGCAGCATTATTCTAAGGATGGACAAAGACTTTGGCATTAAATAATATATCAGGTTGGAATGCCGTTAAAAACCAACAACTTTGCAATAGAAATTATAAAAGACATTTTGAAACACACACACACACACACACACACACACACACATTAATAAGACGTGAATCTTTAAATCATTTTTATCTCTAAATCATCAATTTAAAAATGTTTTCTTGATTTAAATATCGTGCAATGTGTTAATAAATCGTAAAACCTCTCACAATATACGATGAACTGGTGTGTGGATGTATTTAGCATTAGTGATTGACTAATACTAATGAGATATTCACGAAATAACTAAAATATAAACGATTATAAATAATACAAGATTTGTAATATTTATAAAAAATAAAGAATGGATCTTCACAATACACATTTTATATATATATATATATATATATATATATATATATATATATTCATTCACACATAACATATCTCTCTATCTCACTGCTTTATATATATATATATATATATATATATATATATATATATGAGAGAGGAAGCGTTAAGTTCGGTTATCGCCCATTCATACTAAATCCTTTTCTTTTAACGGGCGTAGTTTTCTTTTTTTGTTTTTACTTGTATAGGGTTAAATTTCCAGTTCTTCTAAATGTTTTTCAGTTACTTTCTCTATGAATAACATCTTTCGTCTTAGTAGTAGTGGCCTCATGATTGGGATGACGTCACTCTCACACACACACACACACACACACACATATATAGTCATCCACAGGCAGAATGTTTCGATGTATCACAGATCATCAGTGTGGATAGACGTCCGGTTATGCATATATATAGTATTTTTTAAAAAAATATATAATCATTGCAACAGCGTAATTCCCATGTTATAAAATGAAACTTAATTCATATTCAATGACAAAACTAAAAAACTATATTCAAAATACAAAGTTCCGTTCTATTATCAAGCGATGCTAAAAATAACTTTTTGGAAATTGATTTACTTAAGTTGAGACAAATTTGAAAATTTGAGAGATTGGGGTTAAGTAAAATTTCATCTTTTTTATTATTTAATTTCTATTACGACTTAAGATTTTTAGAAAACTGTTACATCAAATGTATTGTACCTGACAAGTTAGTCAAGTCAATGTGGGGGCTGGAGTATCTCTATATTGATACAAACTACCTATTTCAAGAAAATATATGTGGTACTGTCTATGTTTCAATACATCGTCTTGGTTTCAATAGCAATAGGTTTCGGATTTTTATTTTATATTTTTAATTATATTTCTATTACGATTTTTTTAAACGATGCATTCAAATATTACGTAATAACACTTTCAATATTTACATTTTTATTCGTACCGACTTAAGATATTATATTTAATTTAATTACTAATTAAGTAGATATATGGCAATGTTGAAAGTAATATATTATAATCGAATTACGCATTCATAAACTATTTTATTTGTGATCAAATATAAATATATTAGCTTATATGAAAATAAAAGTGGACGCAAATCTAAAACGAATGACGATACGCTTGAACGTATTCTTCCCGCCCGGACATTGATTTCTTGGTATTCAGTATTGATCTTCGTGCCCTCACTGTTCATATGTACATAAGCATGAGCTCTATCAATTTCACTTGCGCTTAAGCACTCATGAACACTGCATAAAGTTATATTATAAACACACACATATATATATATATATATATATATATATATATATATATATATATGTGTGTGCTAGCAGGCACAAAGGTTAACCATTAAGTATTTTAAGTATTTTGTGTGTTCGAAATTATGCCGTGATTACATAACTCAATTCGTGGAAATAGGAGACGTTCGTCGTTGAAGGAAGAGGTAAAGGATTTCCTTGTTTGAAAATGATTTCTAACAATGTTTTATCACGTCCATCCTTGTAATGTAGAATAAATGAACCACTGAAAAAGAAAAGACAGAAAATCTGCAAAAATAAAAGAATGCCCCTCAACTTTTAGAGGAAAAGGAAAAGGTTAATACAATCATGTAGACTGACCTAAGAAAGTTTTCTGAGAGGAGAAATAAATTACATTCAATTTCAAAATTTAATTACGTCCTCTATTTGCTAGTTTCACATATTATGTTTTCATAGATTTCATCAGATTATCAACAATCCTCTGATATATATTTTGTCACTTCTTTAACAATGCTCCTTTAAGGGATGCCAATGTCGTGATTTCGGGTAGACGCTGTAGAAGTCTTCGGTGAAGGTGCTCGCAAACGTGCTTTATTGGATTCATATCAATAATTTGGGCTATCCATGTCTTTGACTTGATTTCTTGCCATTCCTTCCAGGCCTTTGCTACTTTGCTATATATCTTCTTGGAATGGTAGACATTCTTGTCAATCTGATTGGTTTCAAATAGTGGAAGTAGTCATTACTGTAATATTTGTCAGTATTTTAGACCATTCAACCGCTCGTCAACAAGAATCAGCTCAGATTTGCCTCCAAACAAGACAGCGCCCCACACCATTACTGCAATCTCTCTATGCTTCATGGTCGCCTGAAGGCATTCAGTGTTACAAGTCTCATTGTGATTTCTCCAAACATAAACTTATGTCGAATTTTAATATTGGCAGAATTTACTTTCATCTCATCAAATTAGATTCATATTCTTTGCTCTCAAGTTTTCTCGTCCAGTCCATACAAAGGGACCTGTTTACCTCTAAAATCAAGGGCTTCTATCTTGCACCATTTCTTTGAGAGCCTAGCTCTTTCAAAAATCTTCTCACCTCTTATGGCGACATTTCCATGTTATTGTCGGCATCTTTGACGATCTGACGACGTTTCCTGAGAATATTATTATCCGTTTGATGATTAACTTGGAAAAACAGCTACACTAATGCCATCCTATTAATTGCTCTTGTTGTAATTCACTTTTTCCTTACTTCCAGTTACTTTTATTGCAAGGTATGTCAACTATTTTTCAGTAAAGAGAGTAGCTTATATTGTCAGAAAAAAGAGAAGACGTTGTTAAACAAGCCAAAATTGCTGTAATCCAGGGTGGCTAAATATTTATAAAAGCCCACAGTAATTGATTCAAAAGAACGCGTGGTCGAACATTGTGAGTGTGCTATTAATTAAGTAGGGTTGAAGACAAAGATCATAATCAGAATTTCATAAAAAAAAGTCCGTTTTGATTGTCATGGAAATAAATATAGTAATAATACAGTAACAATATTTTCTAAATTGACAATTAGATATGAGTAAATGTATCGAATGTTGAGCTTTTTCCACATTTAAAAAAAAATAAAAGCATAATCTGAGTAATCTTATATTTGAAATTGGCTATTTCCAATAACTTTTGCTTAGCATAATGGATATTGGATGCAGCGAAAAATGTAATTGTCAAGTTTATTTCAAACTCTGTCCCAGGTCATTCATTTTTGAGAACCTCATGGTAAGCAACGTCCAAATTATTTCTCATAAATACACACCTGACGTATAAATGTTTCCACATGGAATACAGGTTAGATTCATGTCGGAGAACGCATATCTTTCACGAAATTTCACAAACATTCATGCCGGTAAATCTAATTAATGATCTTTAATTAAAGCGAGCATTTATTCAAATAAGCTGTATCCATAAATGAAGCGTATAATCTTAAAATATATTAAAATATTTTTGTCGGATTTAATACATATATTTATATATATATATATATATATATATATATATATATATATATATACTATTATTAAATATAGCCGACAATGAATATCTATTATGTCTGATGATGAGCCGTTCGAATATTTGCTTTAATTTCTGGTAAAAATAAAGACACCTATTGTCCAACATGTGGATATAATATTTTTATTAATTTGGTCCAAAGCTTTCGGCTCACCTGAGCCATCCTCAGAGTGCTTATACAGACCTGAAACAAAGATATCCACTTTCAAAGCTGATATTTTGTTATTTGGACATAGAAAATTGCTATGCGACGATAACGGTCGCGGAATAGCAAACACAAATTGTATGTTTCAAGATGCGGTTCTATAACGCCATACCACGCTATAGACCGAAGTATTATGGCAAAATCGGTTTCTAGATGCTATGTCGTGGGTTTGCCTTGTCTAAAATGTAATTTCTGTTGAATGTGGATTGCTTCATTTTAATGTAGATGGGCTAAAAATAACTGAATGTTTTTTTTCTGTGTCTATGGTTGAGTATTATTGTTTTATTAACTAATGTCACTAATGTCATGTACATGGCCATGTTTTTCAATGATACATACATTCATACACAAGCAGATAGTATGGTAGTGCGCATGTATATGATAGCGCGTGTTTGTCTTTCTGCTAGGGTATATATCGTTGTTCTTGCTCATAAGGCGAGAAATGGACGAGTATGTGAGAAGATAAATATGAATAATATATACATATATACAGGTTTCATTGTAAACATCAATGTCTTTGTATTCTATTTCAGTCATCTCCATTTAACCAAAAAAAATATCTAATGTGATTTCTCGCTTTGACACTTGCGTAAGAACATGCCTGCACCACGGGAGAGAGTAACTCTAAATTTCTTCGTTTTATTTTATTTTAGTTCGACGTTGGCGTAGGAGGCGGGTGGTCGACAACTCCTGACTTATCTAGGTGAAGGTTGACACGTTTTGTCAGCACGGTTAAGGTTAGATTAACTCGAACATTCCTGCTGTCACATTTAATTTGAAGATTTAGGAGAGAAAAGTTCGTCGGCGCAGAAAGATAAGCGAAGATTGAGCAGAAGATAAAATATGAAGCACAAAGCCTGACTGAACGAATCATATACAGGTAGGCGTCTTTGCGCATGCTCGCCTGTGTATTTTGAAACTCAGATATAAAATGTTTTCCAATCGTTAATTGCTGCGAATATGGTGATGGACTTATCAGTTTTGATATTTAAACATGCATATCACATGTACATGACAGAAATTTTTCTATCGGATATATATATATATATATATATATATATATATATATATATATATATATATATATATATGATGTGTATTTTCATTCAAACAGGTGTGGTTAAATAGTTTTGACATATCCAGTCGATTTAGTTTGGTTGAGTTCCTTTCAAGTTCACGGATTAATTTCTTGGTAGCCTTAAAAATTTGATTAAGAAAAAAAAAATTCTTTCGGATGACTTTGGAAAATAAAAAGTTATTGGAAATAAAATTTTGCCATTGTTCTTTCACAATTTTCTAAGTCTACCAAGACATTAATTCCCGAACTTCAGATGGTCACAACCAAATCAAATCGATATGATATATTCAAATTATTTAAATAAAGGTATTGGAACTGATGTCTGATGATCTAACATCATTTAAAAGATCTCTTGTGAAAAAAAACTATTAAAATGGAGCGTTGAAGTGGTCTGTTTTTCTTTATATATATATATATATATATATAAACACACATATGAGACACTGCACATTATGAAGTTTCTAAATAATGCAAATTTATTTAACAATAGACATGAGTTAACGGTTTTTTGCAGACCTCATCAAATTTTCGCATTGAATAATTAGCATAAAAAACAAACAAACAATAAAATAATAAATACAAATTTTAAACTCCATAGTCTAAATAAAAAAGATTTAAAACCCTACCCAATAATAAACGAAAAAACAACCTTTATGTAGTCGTTTGCGAATTATGAAAGTCTTTTTATATACCAAAAACCCTTTCAGGAAAAAAAAATAAAATGAAAAAAAATAAAGAAATTTCCTTAGACACTTAACCAGACTAGACAATGTCGTCTTACGCTTTGAATTTAAACACCACAACCTTACCCTGATTTGACCTCTTTGAATGTAACTGAGATATTGATACAAATTATTAACCCTTACGCCCTTTTATTTAAATAATTGCTCTAGCCGTTACCATAGTAATTTTAATTTTAATAATGAATATGCTTATAAAAATGCGTAAATTGCAAGAATTAGTTATTCAAAAAAAAAATTGATTGAAGATGGAAGAGAACTCGGTAATTTAATTCAATTTAATTCATATAATTGAAGATTTCGGCTCTTGTTCTGAAACATGAGAACTCTTATGTAGCGATGGAATCATATTTTTTTAAATAAATAATTATATATATATATATATATAATGTGTGTGTATGTATATGAAGAGAGACATAAAGAGGGTGGGAGGGAAAGTCAGTCTTGAACCTAAGAAAATTGAGAATTGCTATTTTGTAGATAAAAAGTTGCTCTACCAAACGCTGACATTGTGCCCATTGTATTTTTGTAGCCGTTATTTTCGGAACGACCTTATTAAATATACTTTTTTTTTTCATTTGCTTATTTCAAAAATGAGATTTCTAAAATAATACCCAACATTAAATTTCTACTGCCATCTTTCTGATTGTTTTACAATACATTATGGCATACATTTTAAATTTTGGAGCAAAATAGCCCACGAATGGAAACTAAAATAATTAGGGATATTATTTTTAAGCGTTTCATCCCAAGCAAAGTGATAAGCCACTAGGATGCAAGGGTTTACAGAAGATTTGGAGCAAGATCAGATAAAAATGATAGAGGAAAGGATGAGGGGAAAATATTTTGGATAGATCAGTGCAACTGGAGATGTCGATTGGCATTGCATTTGAATAGTTGGAGATTATAGCTCTCAGGGAAACAGGAATAGGGAAGGGAATTCCACAGACGTGCGAGATATGAAGCTATTGGAGTAGACCGTCTCGGCTACATTTAATAGTTTTGACAGTGAAAGTGTGAGAGCGGGATACCAGCCCCGTAGGGCCCTTGAATTCAGGAAGTCTTCAAGCCAGCGAATGCAGCTACTCGAAAGGATTTGTAAAAAAGACAGAGAGAGGCGACGGCGCGTCTGTGAGAGAGCGACTGTAGACGAGATTCCAGAACAGGGCCAATTATATTGCATATCCGCCTCTGGATCTTATCAAGAACCCCGAGGCAAACAGAAGGGGCTCCAGATCATATATGGCAGCAATACTCCATGCAAGGGCGAATTGTTGATTTGTAGATCTGAAGGATCGATTCCGGGGAGAAAAATTTCCTGGCGCGGCACAGGGAGCCAACTTTCCTTGCTGTGGACGAAGCAGTTGAATTCAGAAGAGAAATTTCTAAGGAACAGGAAGGGAAAAAGGACTCAGAAATTTTAACAATAGAAATATATAGTGAAAGCAATGTCTTCAAAGGGAAACAGCCCATGGTTTACGTAACAGCTTATGTAAATGTTTGACAGAAAAGAGATTAGCATGTATCATAAAAAAGAGTGTAACACATCAAGCTACAAAGGACAAAAGAAATGTGCAGAAACATGATCGCCCACCTTCGGAATTGACATGTCACATAGAATGATATAATAGCACATAGTTATTAGATTGTTCTGGTTCTCTGTTTTGACTTAGAATAAGTCACATGCAAATGCATTTTGTCAAACGAGGTTAGTTTACATTCTAAATCTATACGGGGAACACCATTTTCATTTTCAGTTACATTTACTTAGCGGCACAAATCATTGATCTATTTTTTTTTCCTTTCTGTCGGGTTGAAAATAAGAATCGATTCAGAAACGATAGTGTTGGAGGCATTCCAGAGTTTAAAATTACTTTTTTATGTAGTCTGTATCCGACAAGAAATGCATGGATTCTGTCTAATGATTTTTTTTTTTTTTTTTTACTTTTCATTTCGGCGCGATATATTTTTAGTTTTGTTTCATATCCGTGACCATTGTAATCTGCTATTTTGAGTTGATTTAGATTTGTTGTAGATTGAAATTCTCACGACACGTCCAAAGTGATTTTGGGCTGATTATTTGAAATTTCCTTGTCTATTTCATGCTAAGACGTTTTCATAGAAGACTGCTTACTTTGGGTTTATTTTATGTCTTCTAAACAAACATATTTAATTACAAAGTAATTGGCTATTTTTAGTTACTCAAAATACTTCACTGCGTGTATCTACTGAAATGTTTCTAAATTCGTTTTATTATTTGCAGATGGATATATATTTATGGTGCCACCAAGAGTTTATATATCTAGAAAAACATAATCATATCAGGCGACCGATTATATACTTTAAAAATGCCTTTCCGATGTATTTATCGATCAGCATCTATTACACAAACGCGCATATATATATACATACATATATGTATGTATATATATATATATATATATATATATATATATATATATATATATATATAAAAGAGAGAGATAGGTTAGTTGTTAAAACAGGGACAAACAAAAGAGAACAATTATAATCAGTGGTATATACATTAATTAAATATTAATTATTGCCCACGTCGCAGAAATGAAGCACGGAGAGAAAGGTTTAAACTTCGAAATATTCAGACGTGTCTGTGTCCACCATCAAAGGACCGACGAATAAACGGAGAAACGAGAATTACTCACCGACAGATGTTTTTTGTAGATGGGATATTGTTAATTCGAAATCTTTTCATTAACAAAAAAGAAAGAACTCAACCTGATTCTTCGATGTGCCAATTTTTTTATGAAAAACTTAAATTTAAAATTTTTATCTGTGTTAAAATTTTAGGCAGGTCTGTTATCAATTGTGTGTGCAGTGGGGTGAGGGAGATGAAAAACAGATGGAAAGCGTTGCAGAGTGGGAAAGACGTCTCGTGTGTCGCATGTTGTTGCAAAAATTTGTCGGGCCAAGTAGCCAAGTGTAGAAAGAGGCGCTGCAGTTAGACAAAATTTAATATATAATAATGAAATATTATTAAATAAAATAAAAAGAAAAAAGTGAACGGAAAAATGATAAAAATTTGGATAAATTTTGGGAATTTTATTGTTACAAAAATGTACAGAAAATCAAAAAAAAGTAAACAAAAAAGAGATCAGGTTTTTAGTAAGAATAGGATTTCAGTTGGAAAACACCAATCTACAAAAACATCTGTCTGTGAGTACATCCCATTTTTTTATTTTTGATCTTCGACCCTTCATTTTATTAACTAACCTATCTATTTTACGTATAGAAGAAGCACAGGTGGACCCTTTTTAATAATAATAATAATAATAAATATATATAACCATGAAAATATGTATATAAATGATAGAGGAAAACTACGTTACAGCGATGAGAAAGAGACAGAATCAAGGTGCCACATACACACACACACACACACACACACACACACACATATATATATATATATATATATATATATATATATATATCTCAGAAAGTTTCATCGTTAAATGACTTTTTAACTGTGAGATATGTTGAAAAGGTAAATAATATTTTCGTTTGCCTCTTGCGTAATGTAGAAATTAAACACACATATGATAAAAGGTTATCGCTGGATAAATAAAACACATTGAATATAATAAGAGTATCTGAGAATTGAATATTTTAGAATAAAGGGAGATCATATGGTTTCAAAAGCCAGATTATCCAATCATGATATAACACATTGATCTGGCAATTCAAAGTAAAAAAAAAAAATCAATGAACGCTTCATATTTATAACTTGCGAAAATTTGGTGATCGAATATGAAGCATTCTTCCTTCATATTTCTATTCTATAAAAATCAGTGTTTCGCTTCATCACTTTCATCTCTGTATTTTTTTTTGTTTTTTTTTCAAATACTCAAATAAATGGCTACTTAATATTTCTAAACTGTATATTAAAACAAAAAATAATGCAAGATCAAGCGTTATTTATTTATTTTTCTGTTTCTCCTCTTTAAAAATTTTTCACGTTAATTCTTATTCATTTAAACGCAGTAAACTCTTCAGATTTAATGGATTTATTCCTTGGCACGGGGGAAAAGATTTTAAAATTTAATCTGATTCTTAATCTGTATAGATTTCGTAATATATATTCTTGTAAAATATGCAAGTGTGTTACCATTGTAATTTGAATTAATTCGATGAGGTGTCAATTTTGCAGTAAAATCTCAGCTTGAAATTCTGTTCAGTTTTAATCAATCGGAAGGTTTCATTCATACAAGTTTGTTGATGTCATAGATATGAACTATTTGAATTTACTTCACAATGTTCTAAGATGCCTTCGAAAGATTATTTGCAATCAATATTCATAAAACAGAAAGAGTACAGTAGTTTTTCTTAATTTTTCAGAACTAATGTCTTCTGGTGACGGTTTGTAAAATATGTGATTAATGAAGAAGTCAATAAATTCCGCATATGGTGTTTTATTTTACAAACATGATAAAATGTGGTGGAAAATTATTTTAAGTATATAATATATGGGGAATGAATGAAACGGCCTTTGGATTTAAATATCCAAATAAGTAGTTTTATACCATTAGTCGATTTAATGCGTGCCTTCAAGATCTGTTAAGAAATTAAAATTTCTAAGTTAAACATCATAAATCCATTTAAATAAGTTGCGACGTGCGATGATATGTGAACAATTTACACCACATTATTACGCAACAAATTGTGTGGAAACAGAAATCAAATCCTATATAATTTTTTTGACCATGTAAAAGGAATGTAAGCCTCTGCATGTGTTGTTTCCTAACGGCTGAATCGAGTAATTACTACTTTCTTTTAAATTGTCTGAATGTGCCTATCTTTTAAAATAGTACATGGGTACGAAACAGCATTAAAATATTGATTCATAATGATGAATCTTGAAAAAATATTTTTATTACTAAAAAAACATATTCAAATTGGAATAATTAACACTCGCTATATCCAACAAATATTGTATATTCCTATTAATACACTTGACGATTATTACAGAATAGACTTAAACATAAAAAATTTAAAAAATATATTGTGATCTGCAAAAGATCCCTTAAAATGGAAATACGAATTTGCATGAAATGGAACAATGGAGAACATTGATAAAAATGTTTTCATAAGTATGGTAAACATAAAACTTTGTCCTTCTATATTTACTTCCAGTATATACTCGAGTAGGTTGTGAGATTTATGATCAGTTTTAAGCAAATATAGAGAGTCGCACTATACACAGGTAATCTTTTTCGAACAGGTGTAAAATCCTGCAGTTTCGGGGACTGGTTGGAATAAAGACAGTTATTTTTTTTTTTTCTGGGGAGTTAAATTCATGCAAAAAAAAGAAAAAAAAACAATATACGTACTATATATTAAGTCGGCTTATACATGAATATATGACTTTATTCTTCGCGGAAAATATCCCATCAACTTTGTTTTCTTTTATATTTCAATTTAAATTAATGTTTTATTACTGGAATAGTTATCATTGAAAAATAATACAAAATTATGTACCATATTGCGTTTTTATTATCTATAAACTTATTACATTGAACCAATTATTTTAGATTGATCCGGTGGTGTAATGGATAGCGGCTCGGATTGAGCCGAGTTCGAATTCCAACCAAATCCCATACATTCACTTACTTAATAATACACTTGGGAAAGGTATGTATCATCTTCTTCTCCCCAACTGCTATGTGTAAATAGCAGGACAGACTGTGTTTATAGACTCGGATGGCAACAGTTCTACAGCAGAAAGAAATGAAAACCTATTGTGAGGAAAAAAAATCTGCCTCATCAGTCATGTATCAAAAGATACATGATCGCCTAATAACTGAGTGACTTAATTAATAGAAATTTGAGGATATACATGTTTTTCCTTTCTTTGTGGTCAAAATATGGTCATTCGTTCCTGAAGATTCACAATATTTATTCATATTTCATTACATTGTAAAGAATGCTTTGAAGTTGTAAACTACAATTCTAATTTCATAGTTCTAAAGAGAAATCAAATTTCAGTAATATGAAATATAATTACGTAAAATATCGGGCAAATGATTATTTCGACACATGTTATTATATCATTTATATTATATCATTATATATTAAACTATATGAATTAAGATGTTACATTGGCTGAAAGGTTAGTAACTGAACCGCAGATTGTATAATTATGGCTTACTGATAGTTATTTCAGTTAGTCACGTTATGCAGAATTAATTTACCAGTATACGAAGATAGCACAAAATATGAAGTAAATTCTAGCCATGTAAACTCAACTACCAAGATGAAAGCAATGAATTGCATTGCTCAGTAATATCTGTTTTATTAACTTCGTTGTCAATAAAATTAGTTATTTCATTACTCATGTGAGCTAACGAATTTTTTCAATGGGAATTTCAAACATGCCCAGAAGGGTTACAAAATGTATGCGCTATTAAAAGAGATATGAAATACATTAACAATACCGCGTTAAATTTATATTAACCTCGAATATCCAGCTGATTCAAAAAAGCCAGTGTTTTTTGGTGTAAAGGAAGTATTATTTCATCATGGAGTTGAGAATACTATTCTTGATGAAGTCTATTTCTTCAAGAATTTTCTGTTTAATGAAATTATGTATATTTGGATATTTGAGCATTGCTATATTATTTTTTTTTTTTTTTTCAAAATAAATATTTTAAAAAATAAAACATTTTTTACAGATTCTACCGCCAACCGGGCAATGATTTCACTGTCTATTTAGCTATGCATACTTTGCATCTAATGTTGAACTAAGATTTCAGTATTGATTATAACAGGAACAACTTCTATTGGCCAGTAATGCTGTTCAGCATAATATCCAAATGTTATTGTAAATTTAGGGAAGATAAGAAAGGAAAATGAATGTACATTATAAATCTCACGTCAGTATTTTTGTTATTTGTTGCTAGCGACTTGCGATGTGATCGCAATATACTTGATTATTCTTGGTTTTATTTTTGAATATATATGCTCAGAAAATAACGAACAAGGAACAATTTATTGTTCCTTGTTTACAGTCGATATATATAGACTTGAAAATTTCATGAGGCTTTTTTATGGTTTTAGACGTTGTAAATTTTTTGTGGGAATAAATTTAGAAAATACTGCGCAGTATTTAAACTTATGAATTCTCTGAAAATAAATCTTTTGGCGAATTAGATATTCCAGTTTCATTAATGTTATCAGATTGATATTGTCATGGTTTGTTATGTTTTCGTTGGATTAAACCATAGCATAATGTACTTACCTTACAATACATATATAAATTCCAAAATCACACACATACACACACACACACACACATATATATATATATATATATATAGAGAGAGAGAGAGAGAGATAGATACACGTGTGTGTGAGTGTCCGGGTAAAATTTAAAAAATAACTACAATAATGCAAGACAAAATAAATATATATAGACTCATTACCACCCAAAACAATATTTTGTAAAAAAAATATTATCGTATATATTGTATTTACGAATACATGTTAAGAGTTCGAAAGCACTGGAAATTCTCAGGATTAAAAAACGAACGGGAATAATTCTTCAACTATAGCGAGCCATTTTTTCTCGAAAATAAATTAAAATATAATACATTTAAATTCGTAAATATTCAACATGACTAATGTTGACCGAACCTCATGTCTGTCTCTAATAATTTTTAATTAATTTTTTTTTCAAATAAAAATATATATTGAAATATATACCTAATCGATTTTTAAAAGTAAATTTTGAATGTATCTTAATTCTAGTCTCTTTCAAAATATGTAGTAATGGAATTCATGTAAGGAGAAAAGTTTTCTTCTTTCACTTTAAAGAGATAATTATTAATCCACTATTCATTTACTTTCAAAATCTAAATTCCACTCTACAATAAATAGTAAATAATTATTTTTGAAAAGTAACGATCACTATTGTTTTTTGCTTGTAAAGTGGATTAAATTATATCTATTTAAATATATCTAAATGTAAGTTTATTTACTTTTTTAGTAATAATAATTTGAAAAAAAACATGTGTAATGAAATTTGATAAAACGATTTGATTTGTTTGAAAACAACATCAACAGAATATTTATGTTAGTATTTAATTTGAAAATTAAAATGTATTTTTCAAAAAAATATGGGAATATTCTGCCAAATAACCGCTAACCCTCCGGGCGTGGTATTTACAGTTTGGTATTTGCCTAAATTTCCTTATTTTGTAACAAACACAAAAATAAATGGAATTTATTTTTAGAGATTGAATAAAACCTTTTTCTATATGATGTCAGAAAAATACTTTTCAATAATAAACTATTATTCAGAGATCTTCCGAACAACGACACGTATGACCGCTAGTATATATATATATATATATATATATATATATATATAATGAAAAATAGACCACTTTTAAGATACCATTACAATAATTTATTTCACCAAAATCCTTTTATAGGACTCCGGATCATCAGGTAACACTTCCAACAACGAAATGAAAGGAAAAAAAAATATATATATATATATATATATATATATCAAACTGAAAAAAATGTTATCATGGAACCCGTTTCATCATTTAGGTATTCGAAATGTTTGTTAGTTCCCGAATGATAGTTGTAAATTTGAATATATATATATATATATATATATATATATATATATATATATATATATATATATATATATATATATATATATAAGTGTGCTAACACTTGCGCGACTAGGACAATTCCCTCAACATATATGTTTTTCCTTAAGTGGCATTTAATACTTATAAAAGATTTGTATTTCAATCCTCATGATCTTTGTGATTTTGAGTCTTGTGTCGTGTTAACTTAGATGTTTCCTATTGCAAAGTCGACTGAAATTATCTGACGGTTTTCAAAACATGCCACTGCTATGGCCTTTCATACTCTGCTGATCATTGCAACTGTAATCACTTGTGTGCTTCGCGTGGTGTCGCAAAATGCTTCAAACAATCATGCCGTATCACAATGCCACTTGACAATTAAATATACCCTCAAATCTCTTTTTATCTCTTTAATCCCATTCCATTTTCAAAGAACGCAATCGACTATTTTTAAAATGTATTAAAAACAAGAAAGAAAACATTGTCAACGCTGGTCCGCAATTAGCTTCATGCACTTGCAGAATATTCTCATGTTTTTAAGACTTTTTGCGATTTTATTTTCTAAAATACTTTATAACTTTTACGGGATTTACATTTCAAGAATTTCCTGTGCTCAGTTTGTCCTCAGATTTGCTTACTTTGCAATACCCTCCAAATTGAAAGTATGCAAGGACCTCGTCACAGAAATATTAAGACATAGTAATTATTGATCATTTCATCGTTTTTTTTCCTATATGTTCGGCGATTAAATAAACAACTGTCATCAACCTATGTTTACCTCGAATATTGCAACTGTTTATATTTCGTTAATATTTGAATATTGTCAAATACAATAACAAATTTATATTCAAATATTTCCTTTAAGTTCCCTAGATAATACTTAGGCACAATATTTTTAGCTTTGATTACCGGTAGAAATTTGTTATTAGTGGCTTTCACTAAAACTGAAAGAGAAGAACGAATTAAGTAAACATCATTTAAACGATATACAGAAAACACTTGAGAGGCATTTAAATTTCGTATAAATATCGATTTTCTATCGAATTTAGAAAGACACATTGAGTACTTAATATAGATACATGAATATCACTAGAACCTAAGATATGAATGCTGGTTTTCTCACTACTCACATCCTAGGCAAATCCATAATACATTCTCAGAGTATTTGTAAACTTATATATAGATGATACCCTCCCTCACCAAGAAAAATATATTTAGATCCTTATAACTGAAATCGCCACGTGTCCTTGTAGCACTCTAGTAAGGGTCTAAATCCTTCCACATTGCTCTATATTCATAATCGTCGGATTGAATCGAAAATCGGCAAATTGATGTCATATTCTATGCAACTTTCCTATTCACAGTTTGGGTAAAGTTCAGAATCGTATCATTTTAGCCGGTGACTTATTTACCAATCTGTAGGCTCATTGTCTCACAGGCAATGTCGCAAGCCAATTGCTAATCTATCGAAAATCCATGGCACATTTTCAAAGATGCTCCTCACTTTAGATCCGCCATTTGAGACATATCCAGGTAGGATTCCTGTATCATACCACAAATATTTCCTTCGTTTTCTATTCGTAAGGAGGAGTCAGTTCCTTTCCAAGATCTGCAACATTGTAGAACAAATTCTTGCGTAGGTGCTTCCTTGAGCACAATAGATTTAATCCCTGCACGTCAAGCGTCGATCGCTATATACATATACATATATATGTAAAGAAATAATCACGCATAGAATCAATCAGCAATATTAATGCTATTATTGGCGACATCCATCGCTAGTAGTGTGTAATGTATGTATTATAATACTGTTAATCCATAGAGTGATGTGATCCACATTCATATATATATATATATATATATATATATAAGCTTCACTTACTCTTAAATAATAGTTTCAGACTATTCATTTTAGTGGCAATATATTTTGGCTCAGAAATTCTGAGGCTGGCCTTTAAGGTCACCTGGTAGTCAATATAGTGATGTCGGTTTTCATTAGGTGAGCCGAACGTGGAAATGTCAGGGATAGAAAGCGATTACAAGGAGTTGTATACATCCTGCACAATAGACGTGGCTATTTCGTGTCTTGAGGAACTTCCTTCGCAGTGGTGCGTGGTAAAGTGACCCCCACTGGCTAGTTAAAAGAATAGACGTTGACGTGTATAAAACGGATGAGTTTTTAATATCCCCTTTTCTTGAAGTTCTCATTTTGCATCCGGACAAACCATCTAGCGATCAGCCGGCGGAGATAAGACTAGAGAGAAAGAAGAAAGCAACATTATTATTTTGGAAGACCTCCCTAGAAGAGTGGGGTGGTTTATACAACTTTACTTCAGTCACAACTTATATAACACAATCCTATTTAGCTTGAGTGGCTCTTGAGCTTTATATCTGAACTTCAATATAAAGACTATGCGACTACTTCTGCGAGGTTATGATTTGGGATCGACGCACAAGCAAATATATTTCTACAACAACGTATTTAAACTAAACGAACTGGTCATTACTTAATGATTGTAAAGATTTTCCTAAAGCCAATAACAAACTACTTGTTGAAACCACCTACATTTTTTTTTTACTGTAAGTGCGCATGCCTGTCCTGGTTCTGTTAGTGTCAAGTGAAAAATTATCCTTACAGTAACTGCGTAATTTGTGAATCTTCCTATAAATGAAAATCTAATTTGTCCATGTTATAACAGCAAGAGCAAAAGTTCTTTTGTAAATTGATGGTTCATTAGATTAAAATTAGGTTGACATTTCAGAAGAGGAACACTTGCTCTCCGGAAACACAATTCCTGCACCTTTCTTCGCTATATTTTCATCAGAACTTGTATCAGCGCTTCGCATAACGCGTAGAATTCTGTACTCACAAATTCTATTTAACCTGTTGAAAGAATATGTAACTTAGTTAAACATTATGAGGGAAAGATAAAAGAACGCAACAAAATATGATTATTAATGAATTATGAAGATTTTTTTTGATTTTTTTTTTCTAGTGAACATTTACGTGTCAAGTTCTTTTTAATATTTTTTGCCTCTAATTTATATATTTCCATTTCTCGGTTTTAAAAATTTTTCTTTTTATTTCTCAATAAATGATATAACTCTTTTGCTCATATTTCGTCGTTTTTTTCTTCCTCTTACTTACTCACCTTTATATTTATAGTTTCTTCGCTTATATCCGTTCATTTGTCAACTTTGTCTGAAATATAGTACATATTTAGATCGTGCGAACTACATAATTCATGAAACTGAATTTTTTATTACAACGGACTTTATTCAATGCTTTCCATTTGCATAAAACTTCTTTCAAAATCATAAAGAAATCGTAGAGGTGTTTTTTAAAATTTGATGGTTTTTTATATATTATGCTATCACGATTTTCATAATCGATAGGTATAATTTAGAAATGTTAGAATTGTGTCCCAAATGAATTTAAGGAAGATAATTCTGGCCGATGATTAAATAATTGTTCTTAATATATGTAAATGTAAGGAAAAAAATATACTTTCGAAATGTGTCCACATATATATTGGGTTGGTGCATAATTATCAGGCGTTTTATAAATACTATTTGTTATGAAAAAAGAAACATAACAATTCAATAATAACATTTTTAAATGTTTTTTGCGGTGCATATGATTATCCTCAATGATTTTTACAACCTGAAAATAAAAAAATATTCTTCTTTGAAAAAGTAAAAAAACAGCATTTTTTTCTTAACAAATGAATCTCCTACATAAACGCCACATAACTATACAACAACATAAATATATATAGAGAGAAAGAGATAATGTGTACATATATATGTAAATATTTCAGATAGTATATCTGTAAAAGGTAAATATGAATAAAGAAAACAGGAAAATGTAGCTAATGCGTTTCGTCCTCGGAGGGATTTTATATTTGTGACAGGTATTTATGAATGAGATTAAAATGTCATTGGTTTTTAAACAACTTTAGGTATCGCAGTTCTTATGAATGTTCATTAGGTTAACGTTAAATTTCACGCAAGTTCATAGACATGAAGTTATACAATACTATGTTTAATAATCGAAAGAGGGCGAATTTCCCGAAATGTTCCTCACAATACATTGGGGATAATTGAGAAAATTTAAAAAAATATAACCTATGAACGTATATACACAATATTTTATCAAATGCATTGGTTATACCATGAAATAAATTTAGCCACAATTTTAACATAGCGAATGCCACAAATATTAAAAATAACATAATTTTGACGATATTTTTTAAAAGTACTTTTGTCTAAACTTACGCAATTATAAATGTGCGCTATGGATTCATTCCAAAATCTCCTTTCCTCAAACAATTACTGTTTTTCCAAACCATTATACATGGTATCAAAATAATAAAAATATTAAGAAAAAAATGGTTAATTCCATAATCTCATAGTATTCAAAAAATATAACGCATAAATCAATTCCAATATAAAACAATTTAAATATTACTTTGCATATTATATATATATATATATATATATATATATATATATATATCCCCTACTTATATTTGTTTTTTATACATTAAAGTTTATCAGCTCATATCCATGACCTTTCCAGACATTAAATTGATGAATATTCACGAGCGCTCCGATACGTACAAATTTTGGAAAAAATAACAACAGTTGTGCTCTTGTATATAAATACTTCTCACAAAATAAAATACCGTCCTATGCCTTGCTAAAGTCCTTCTGAGAACAAAAAGCTTCGGCTAAAGCTTTCCTTTTGTCATTATATATATATATATATAATCCTGTATTTCTATAAATACAAATCCTGAAAGTAGGTTTTCGAACAGTTAGAATCTGTTGGTAGGGAAATTAATTTTTATTACTGTACTTTCTCGCTTGTGTTTACCGATGTGTTTTACGTGACTAATTTTGTGAGTACAGTTTTTATAAATTCTACTCATCTCCGCAAGATTTTCTGACCTTTCCAATCGGTACAACGTAATCGAATCAGCTTAATCGAATTAAGATTAATATTCCCCGTCATGCAGACATCGTTTGAACTAAAGTTAAAGAAAACATAGCGATTCTTCTCACATTACAAAAAAATTCTATAATGAATTTATTTTTCCTCCTCTCATGCATATCATCTATTGTTGAAGTCAGTTCTCTGTTAAGTTTACTCTTTTCCTAAGACTGACGAAGGTTTCTTAAAGTGAAGGATCCAGTAATGACATGTATAATGATGTATTTTTTTCCCAAATTATAGTGTATGGTTATTGTTTCAATGAATTATACATTTTTGAGGTCAATTTCTTCTGTTACATTTATTTGTGATAATTTATGTCGCTCTTAGACGAGTTTTGAAAATAATGACTACACCAAAATAAGTTATTATAAATAAGATAAAAGTGTAACACGCTTTGAAACTCATACGATCTATTGGTACTGCCTATAAGTTCTAACAAGTATTAGTTGGTGAATTTTAAACCAGAAAATAAAGTCAAAGTATAAATGGTTTTCATGTGACGTATTTGTTTCTTTTCGTAGATGCGTCTGCACGTCGGCACGAACGAATGACGGCTCTGATGTTTTTAACTTCTCTTTTTTTTAATGTGTTTTTACTATATAGATGTGCCGATTTAATTTAGATCAGTTTTGTTTCTCTTTATATTTCAATCATTTTTTATCAATTATCCTCTATTGCAAGGAGGCGGCGCAGAAGATATGCATGAGATTCGGAAGTCTTCTGGAGGCCAAGGTTTAAGCCAATGCCGATTTTATTGAGTAAATGTACTATTTAGTATTTCAGTATAATTTTGTGTAAGATATCTGGTAAAATGTGATGTTACGTTTATTTTCTCTTTGCGTAACTTAGACGACAATATATCCATTGAACCCACCATATAAATATAATTATTATTATAGATAGTGAATATGTAAAGGAATAAATATAAAAAGAGAAAATAAAAACCTATACGTCCTCTGGTAGATTTTTTGTTTAAATTCTGCTCTAGTCAAAATATCCTACTAAAGCCTTTATTACTCCCGCACAAATTTTTGCCATACGTTAAAAATGTTTTTCAAAATATAAGTGTCATTATTGATTCCATTCTTTTTTCAATGACATTAACATGTCTTTTTCATTTATTTTCTTTTCATTCTTATGTCGAATAAATCTCATGCTAATTGTGAAGGTGGCTTCAAATCTTTGACGTGTATTGTACATATTGCTAGTAATTTAATGTATATAAAATCAGTCCTATTGTGCTTATATATTTCTGTTAAGGCGTGTGTCAAGATAAACACATTATTTTGGACCTCAAGTAAACAGCTTCTAACGGATTGAAATTCACGTATTTTTATGCTTCAACCTGTGAGCAGAGAAACATTGCATTGTACAGCATAAGTCACGCTATGTAAATATATCGATTGCTTTACATATTTTTCATGCACACGAATCAACTCCGCAAAAGAACAAGCTTATTATATTGTTTACATAAAATTGTATTGAGCGCACTGCAGTTAGAAATAAGCATTCGGAATACGCACGTTAATTCTTAACTAACATAAAATGGCGGCACCGGAAGTAACCTGAAGTAAATCAATAAAGTTTTAAGCACAGCAGAAATAAGAAAAAAAAAAGGCGGAAGCAAGCATTGTTATGGTAAAATGCTTTCATTGGTAGAGACAGTTGGCTAAAAAGATTATCATATAAGGTTACTTTATAGAGTTACCATTGTTTTTTTACGTTAGTAGTTTAAGTTATCTTGATACCACCTTCATCAGAATCATTAGTTGGTTAATAAATTTGTTGTTAGGGTTTTGGCAAGTTTATTTGGTCGGGTTACTTCATTTGGAGATTGTTAGTTATTTAGAAAGAAGAATGGGTTAATTTGATATTTTTTATGTTATATGTATTTGGTTGAAATTATAACTAAGTCAGTAGGAAATTTAAGTTAAAAATTTCATAGGAGATTAATTGTGTATTTGTTAATGCAAAATGTTTAGCAAGATTACTCGGTAAATTAATGTTGTAATTGAATT
>CAHIKZ030000879.1:0-17500 GCA_903632075.3 Acanthosepion pharaonis
AACAGCTGTTATGGCAGTTTTGTTAATGTCCACTTTTCTCCTTCTACACACACACACACACACACACACTCTTTCTCCAACATTAACAGAACAAGACTTAGGAGTAGAATCGTTTGTATTTTCATTTATTAGTTACACTTCACAGATTCTGTACATAACTTGTTTACAAAAGATTAATGACATCTTTCAGTTGAGAAAGAACAAATAGTTTTCGAAAAACAAGTTTTTAAATTAAAGTCCAGGCGAAAAAAAAAAAAAAAAAAAGGAAAACTTTGAACAGTTATATACAGAGCTGTACATAACACACTATATTAACAGCAACATCACCTATCAGGCAGCAGGGGGTGGGGATTGAAATCGTTAAAAATGAAAATTAAACAAACTGTGAACCACATCTCACAACATGAATAGTATTTTTTTTATTTTTATTTTTTTTTATTTTCTTCCAATTCTGAAATTTTTGAAGAGGGGCTAGGGTTATCTGTCCTGTTACTTTTTTTCTGTCTTTTCTTTTCTTTTTGTAAGATTTTAACAGGCCAGAACTGTAAGCTATTTCTCTTCTCTTCCCAAAGAAGAGATGTGGAGTTACTTTCAAAACACAAGCTTGACAATTAGGAAAGGTCTGGGGAGCAGGGGATGGGTAAATAAATTGAGTATTTTGTCCTTTAGAGAATGTTTTATATGCAGCCGGTCAGTGGTGAGAGGAAATGTCTATGGGAAGAACTGTGACAAATATTTTACAATGGTAAGTAAATGCTGTTTGTGGATTCCAATTTTGGAGTATGTATATATATATATTTTTTTTTTTTTTTTTTTTCTTTCTGAATTTCTTTCACTAGGCTGCTTTGTAATCTCTTCTTTCATTGCACCACCCAGGAGAATTGGTATCACAGGTAGAGAGACAGAGAGAAAGAGAGAGTGCACAAGAGAGAAAAAAATGTTAGAAAGGTTATAAATTAGGTTCTCCCCTTCCACAGAAGATATAGTTGATGAAATTCACAGTCATTTCAATTTTTTCTTTTTTATGATAGAATTAGTGTATCTCTTCACTATGTGGCAGATCATAGTTCTCCACATCTTCCTGTACTTTGAACATTGCTAGGAACTACAAAGTGACATACTAAAACAACTGTTATTTTCCAATTTACTCTTCAGTTCAAGACAAATGATTTTTTTCAACTGTAGCCACAACAAGCTGAATAAAAGGACAAAGCTCTCATCCAAGAAATCCCAGACTGGGTCACCAACAGTCAAACTGAAAATCTATTTTTAACAGAGAAAACATCACCAATATCAACTGCTAACCTCATTAGGCTGCAAACTCTAGCTTTCATCACAGCAAGACCCCAACTTATAAAGAAGCCACATCAGGAGATCTATTAGATTCAGGTTTTGTAAAATAGTTAGAAACTCAATGATAATGAGCCTAATATTAATCTTAGCATCAATTTCTTCGACACTAAAGACTTACATGCAATTAAATTTATGGCTTCTAACATTTCACATTGCCATAAGCCAAATTACTATATCACTAAAATGTTATCCAGTGATACTTATGGAAATGTAAGTTTTTTTTTTTTTTTTTTTTTTCCAACTAAAATAACATTCAGTACACATAAGAGTTTTGGGATTGGCCACCTTGATGTGGTGTAATGGTTAGCAAGCTTGTCTCATTAGAACAACTACAACTGAGTAGTGAATTCAATCCTCACTGGGTGCCACATCTAAGCTGTGCTTAGAAAATCACAAGAGTTTTGGCATGACTTCAAGTCATCCTTACAAATCAATATACCCTCCCACCAACCACCTAGAAATGATTTGGAATTAAAGATATGGATATGATACTAATTACAGAGATTAGAAAAAAAATTCATGGATTTCATTATATTTTTTTTTATCTAAATAATTGGCCACCATCAAGCTATTGGGAGAAAACTGACCATCTGGAAAATAAAATTCTTTGCTTTTTAATTAAATTTCATCTTAGAACTTGAATAGTAGTGTAAAGAACTACATTAAAATGAATTTAATTATTAATTATTGAAAATCAGAATCTGCAGTTTTGTTCATTACAAAAATATTTCAGCTAATGTTTTAAGTCTTGTATCCTCATGATGACACATCCAGCTTTGAGATCAGCAAATTCTACATTAAAGAAAAACTTCAACGTTAACCACTTTGACTAGTTACAGAAATTAGTAAATAACATTTGATTCCTTACAAATTTTCTAGATAGATTTCAAAGGAGGTGGGGAAGTATCCCAGTCCAACTTGTTGACCACTCAGCTGCCATATCATTTAAAAACTTTCACTATAAAAAGGACTTTTTTTTTTTTTTTTTTAAAGAGATTGCACATGATGTAAGACAAACTTTATGCCAAAAATTCATACACAATTTGATCAGTTTTTTTTTGGGTTTTTTTTACTCATTTTGCAGAAAAATAGTTTTAGCCTAACACCAGAAATGTTTGACTTTTTTTTTTTTTGTTGTTTTTAACAATTCACCATTTTTCTTTGTCTTTACTTCTGTGTAAAGAAAGTTTCTTTATAATAGATGAGAATACTCGTTACGATGATCCTGATTTACAGGATAACAGTTCAAGAGCAAAGTGAAACTGTCAGGCAAAAATGCATCATGTAAATGTATTTCCACAAAAATACTACCTAGTCTTTCAAGTTGGGCGTATTTGTATAATGGAAGCATGGTTAATGATATATTTGTGCACCTAACAACCAAAAACAAAAGATTCATCGCCAAAAGCAATTTATTACAGCAATGCATAATTAGATTACTAAAAAATAAAATATTAAACACAAATCCCCACCCCTTTCCAGTATAACTGTTTTTGCTAAACACTTTAAGCAACAATTCAAATTCTCTTATTTGAATTGGGTTAGGCATGAAATTTCATTTGGACCCCTAAAATGACCAATGCAAAATAAAGAGAAGAGAATTTGGTGCTTTTTATTTTAATCAAAATGTTCTCAGCTCTCATATTGAATAAAACATTCAACATTTTCACATAAACTATAGGATTGAAAAAATTCTTTGAAAATATGTTTTCATTGATTTTATCCCTCCACCCCATGTTTTGTACATTTCTTTCTTAATACCTTTGTTATGATGATAATATAGAACGGCATAATCAACTCCCCGACCCCAATTGTCTTCATCTATTAACAGATACTTAAGTTGAATACACACAAAACTGTGGAACTCACTGATTTTATGATAAATTTCAGAAAATGGTCACTGATGCTATGGCAGTATATAGGGGTAGGGACTGAATTTCTTCCTTTTTTTTTTTTTTTTTTTTTTTGAGTGGGAAGCAAACCAAAAAAAAAAAAAAATGTTTAGATGAACTGGTATGTTTAATTATTTACATGTGTTTCTTTTTAAATCTCCCCTCTTCAAATTGAGCAAAACAGAACATCAAAATTAATAATTATTAAAACAAAAAAAAAAAAACAGAAAAGCCAATTTAGTTATTGTATACAATTTCAAGAGAACAATACTATTGCATCAACACGTGTGTGTGTGGCAACTTAGTGATGGGTCAGTACAGTTGATTTCAAATTATATCAATACAATCTATATCAAATCTATGATTGTATTTATAGAGTAAAGAAGTTGAAGTGTATGCATATATATATATATATATATATATATATATATATATACACGCACACACATCATAGGCCCAACAATTTCTTGTGTGTGAAGATACATATATAAACTCCAATATGGTTAGAATGTGTCAGAATAGAGGAGAAAAGAAAAAAAAAATGTAGTTGGGTCATTATTTAACAAGCCAGAAACTGAAGTCAACACCCCCTCCCATTGGCCAATGAACTTTAGACAGCTTGGCACTAAACAGTTGTTCGGTACCGAGATCACTTGCATAGCTACACCAGCTGGGCTTCTCTCCAAACAGGATAATTTGACTTCCATGAGTACAAGAGAAGAATTCGCTTTTTTCTTTTTTTTCTCTCTCACACTTCTCCCTTACATGTCTGTCTATCTCTCTCTCTCTCTCTCTCTCATATGAGGATTTATAGGAGGAAATGGGCTGGCATTAGCCACTGGTCAAGATGGAGGGTGGGGGTCATATGATCTCACAGATGGCATTATTGTTTACAGGCAAAACAAATAACTGAAGAAAAGATTAGGGGGGAGAGAAGAATAAATGACCCCATGATACGTGGCAAAGAGGGAAGAGATTTACTTATTGGTATCATATTATTAAAGTGATGATGTATGGAAGAAAGGGAATAACACAGTCTGGTTTATACATGAGGCAATGTATAACAAACACCCAATGCTAACTCTCAGTCTGTTCAGATTGCGTTTTTGTTATTCTTTTTGCAATAGTCGTCCAGCTGTATTGCTGGTTGTTAATTGCATAAACTGGTCAGCCTAAAAATAAGGCAGTAGAACTAATGTTTCCAGGAGACACAGGGGGGAAATCATTAACAACAATTTCCTATTTGCTTTTAAAAAGTCATTTTTTGCTTTCTTTGAAGAGAGCAGGCAACCTGTTGGTAAACTCCAATTCCCGACTCGGCTAAATCAGTCCCAGCTGAAGCAGATAGACAATTGTATCCGGACTTTCAGCAACCATAACTCTTCAAGAAACGGAATATTACAGCGGACGATGACAACACAAACCAACACGGGCAAGATCATCGCCATCTCATTTGTCTCTGCTTATTGAATGCAGCTCTGGATTTTGTCAATCCATTCTTGTGCAGACTTGGCATCCGGATCCAGGAAGTTGTAGACTCTCCGTAATGTACGTAACTGTAAAAAAAAAAAAAAAATTTTTTTAAGATGAAATATTTCTTTATATAGGTTTTTTTTTTTTTTGGTGGGGTATTATGCCAGGGAAGTCAGCTGAGTTGAACTGGCTCCTTTTCAGTTTCCATATGAGATGAGTAGGAATTTTTTTTTCTTTTTATATTATATTATAGAACAAGGCACAGATTTAAAATAAATTACATACTTTTAGATTACAACAATGAATAGCATGATATTGACTTATTTCAATTTATACCTTTTCGACACTATATTTCTGCCCACTCCACTGGAAATTTTTTATTTACAAACTATTAAAGTGTGTGTGTGTATATATATATATATATATATATATATATATATATATATATATATATATATAGAGAGAGAAAAAAAAATCACATTAATCTTTCTTTTTAGCAACTAGATTTAAATTGTTTCTATAAAAATATTTTTAAAAGAAATGACATGATTATAGGCTTATTAAACCAAAAAAAAAAATTAATGTAATATTTAAACATAAAATGAAATGAATACCAAATTTGAATTTATTTATCAACACAAGAAAAATACCCAACCACAATGAATAAAAAAAAAAAAAAAAAAAAACTGAATTATTCAAGCAGACTAAGACAAATTCTGTACCCTGACATTTTGAGGGTGTGGATGTCCTCCAATGGATGATTTTTCTAAATTCACTAAGGCCAGCCCATTTAATTGTATTTCATTTTTGAAAAAACAAATATTATTGCTGACTCTACCTCAAAGAATGCATTTTCATCAGACTTCTTTGGTGCTCCTTGCACATTCTTGATTGGTTGCACTGAAACCACCTCGGCTAAATCAATGAAGCCTTTACAATTGGAATCTTCCATTGCATCATAATAGCGTAACTGAAAGACAAACAAAAGTTACAGTCTTTTAAATAAACTCAAATTTCTAAAGAATGTAAAACCTCAAACAGTTGTTATTTTTTCATGATGAATTTAAATTTATTTAAATTATTCCATTAACACAAATTCCAAAACCTTAATACATATCAGATGCAACAGTTTTTGTAGCCATATTTGTAATCTTGGATCAAACTGCAGAGAGGAAGAAATCATGACTAAGTAAAATGTCTAATCAAATTTCCAACATTCCTCTTTGTAAATCATAAAAATGACCTCCAATGTTGATTAGTCATGTATTAAATAATTAACCCAAACTTATTTGTCATTGAATAATATATATATATATATAATACAATAATTTAATAAATACATAAAGCTCAAAGTTTGTGTGTTTTTACTCAAAACACAAAAATTACATATAGCTGGTCATCATAAAATGGTAACATCAAATAAATATGGTTTTATCATATCTACAGCATGTGTCTTATATCTTGTCCAACTTGGCAGTTCTTGTTGAATGGAGGTAAATAATTTCTATATTCAGTTTAAAAAAAAAATAATAAAATAAACATTCAAATTTCATTAAATAACTGTTTTGTTATTCATTTTCAATTTGTTTTTTTGATGACTTTTATAAATGAAATACTTCATTACTTATGGAGCCATTTTATATCCTGAAAACTGGTAACCACCTAACCATTTAGATCACAGTTTACAAGTGAAGGGAAGTAAGTAGTGTTGATATTCTCAATATACATTAGATTTTCAAAATGAAAAATTACCATAATGTTTACATTAATTATAATTTTGCTGATAGGGCAAATGCAAATGTGTCCCACAAAGAAAAGGTAATCTGCCCAGGCAACAACAGATATCATTGCTACTTTCAAACAGAATTAATAACCAAAATAAATTGGAAAAAAAATCATTAGAAGAAGTGAGATAAACTAACCTGATGTTTCATTGAATCCAGCACAAACCAGCGCTGTTTCCAACCTTTCAACAGGGCACCTCTTTTATAAAGATATCCTTCATGAGTACGATGTTCACCAGAGAAATGGTCATAAATTTGGCTGCTACCAGTGCCTGAAAAATAACAAATATAACTTACATTTTTTTGTTATTATAAAAAAAATTCATATGCATAGATTTCAAATATCAAAAAGGGATAAGGAACATTTTCAATGACCCCAATTATAAGGGATAAGGATCATTTTCAATGACTCCTATTATATTTGTACTTGTTACTTGCTTTGTTTATTTGCACAAATGTTACACCCTGCCAGTATCTCAAATAAATTTGCCAAAAATCCATTTACCATAAATAAAAATCACCTGCTGAATTATTTTTAAATGATTATTAAGAGAAATGCTTGTAAGACAGCAATTTGGCCATTTATTATTATTATTTATGCACCATGTCCTCTTAGGATGTAGACGATCATGGCTCTCCACAATTTCCTGTCCTTTGTAGCTCTTAATAAATTTTGTCTTTTCATTATTTCTCCATCCATTTACTCAAACTTGTCAAGTATGTTATGTGTTGTTTTCTTCTCTCCCACTTACCCTGAATCTGTCTTGTGACTATCAGATTTTCCAAACCCTCCTTCCTTACTATATACCCTAGAAATTTCAATTGTCTCTTCCTGATGTTAAGTATGTTTCCTTATTATTATAACCGTGATTTATTATTTGCAATTTAAAAGACCCAGATATTGTTTCTTTTTAGTGTCCTCTTCCTATCATGACAGGTTTACAAAACCAAACATAAAAGAAAAAGGTTATCTTAACTAACATGGCCATCAATTTATCATGAGTGACATATGCTGCCAAACAGTAGTGAGAAAGCCTATTGAATTACAAGATAAATATTTTACTTGCCTCCAGAAATGGAACTGGCTTCTGATCCTCCTGTCTTTGAAATGCTGGAGCTGCTGGCACTCGTATCGGAGACAGGTTTCAATCGTGTACAGTTCTTGGGTACATGTGGCATGCATTTCTCATGGCAGTTGTAGCCGCAGTTGACGCAGTGCATACCTGGAAAGAGAGCATTGCCATCTAATACATTATTAGTACAGGAAGTCTCAAATAAATGTAGGGTGGGGGAGATATTAAGGCAAGGCATTTAGTAAAAGAACAACAAAAAAGAAAAAAACATCAAATACAACATTTTTACAATTTCAAACAAAGCCAACTTAGACATCCAATTGATAACAAGTAAAAAAAAAAAATACATCAAAACAATTGTGACAGGCACATTACAACCTAATATTAACTTTCATTAGCCTATGATGCACGGTAGTGTAATGAGATTGAGGAATTTGAGGGCTGAGTTCGAATTTCATTCAAAATCATTACATTCATTTACATGCTAATACCCTGGGGATTTCTCTCCCCATCTATGAATAAATGGTAGGACTGACTGGGTTCTATAACCTTGGATGGCAGCCAGTTTAGGAGTAGAAAAACTGAATTCAAAATTGCATGTAGCCCTGGCAAAGCACATACTATGCAGTTAAGGAACGGATTGTTTGCATTGACTTGATGATGCCAACTACAGTCAACTATAAGCTTACAGCACTTGGTATTCTCAAGTGGTCACCCATCTAGGTACTGACCAGGCTCAACACTACTTAACTTCAGTGATTGTACAGTAACAGGTGTTTTAACGTGATGTGGCCAAAGGCATTTACTTATTTTTGACATTTTATTCAAAGTGTCCGCTACCCAAGTACAGCTTATTTTTCTTTCCAGTTTAACTCCCAGATTTATACAATTAATGGACATGCAGTCAAATCATTAAGGAAACATTATTATTTACTACATTGCATAAATACAAATCAATCACAATGAGCAAATATAGAAACATGCAAATCATTTAATAAACATATCTTTTCAAGTGCAATGTGATCTACATCTATATTGATAAAAACTTTTGAAAAAGTCAAAACAAAACATTGCATAATGTGAAAATGTGTTGCTAAACAAGGCATCTTTTTCTTGAGTGAGCGCACTTCCCCAACAGCACCTTCCAAAACCTACCTCCCCAGACACCTCCCCTTTCAAAGCCTACTCCGAACTCACAAACTCCACTAAGATTATCGCCAAATATACAACAAGCACTTCTCTTCATCATCATCTTTATCACAGCAAATTGTTTGTTTTTACATGAAAATATACAGTAAATTTTTTCATTAATCAAATCTAAATCCTCGAATTAATAGCTTTAGAGAACAGAAACTGAAGTAAAACTAGAAAAACGATTGTTCTCATTGTTTATGTAGAGTGATTACAAAAGTGAAACAACATAAACCTGATATTTAAAATAGAAACCAGATTTGCCAAGCTGCAATTCAGCCACAGAACTCTTATCTTTAGTTTCACATTAAACGTTTTCAGCAGTTGATTTGTAACAGAATCACCGCATTGCATTGTTGCCAAACACAAAAAGTGAACAGCTGCATAAATACGTCAAACTCAGAAATGAGATCAGGTAAAAATCATTTCAAGAGAATTGTTTCACAAATAATAAAATTTTTGTTACTTTGGAAACTTTTTGCTCTCCAAGAGAGTTTGGAAATAGACACTCAAATTCCTTCACATTTTTTACCATCTTACAAGCTCAGCTTTAATTTTACAAAGGAGTGCTGAAAAGTAATTGGCTTGACAGACTTCCCAAACTTCAGTTCTTTCTGTGTACTTTTCAGTATCTCCATACATAATCATACCAGTTATTAAAAAAAAAAAAAAATTGTTTCAGTTTTAGCTGAATCACTATTTTCATCTTTGGTCCCAAACTTTCAAAGAACATTATTATTAATATAGAAAATTAGGAAAGTTTTTATAGTTAAATCTGAAATAAGTTTCAAGTTTCAAAATATCTAGCTCTTTAGATTCATTAGCAAAAGCAGTCCATAATTAGTGAAGATGAGTTTGCAGCCATCATAGAGATTGAGTTGACAAAGACTGACTATAATTCAAAACCAATTTTATCAAATGACAAGCTGAAATTATGCAGAAGCTCAATAGGAAATCTAAATAGGCTAGCAACACAGACATGGCTTGATTTAAGTTATGAGATAAGTGATGTGATATCATCCCTAAAAGACAAAAGGATGGGAGTATATCACTGGTAAATAAGTCAGCTAGAAAAGCTAAGAAAATATCCTCTAAACCAGGAGTGGGCAATTACTTTTCTTAGTGGGCTGCACTGTTACTATACACATGGCTACTGGGTCAAATGTAACAGAATGAAACAGTGAAAAATTTTCATGAACAGTTAATTATTAAAAACACCTTACTAGTTGTAAAAGTTTAATTACAATTCACTATAATATAAAAATTGTATTATAGCCTAAATAATTGACAAAATACAAGAAAAATGTATTGTAAGAACAATAGTAGGTGTATTATTAATGAGATTGATGTAAGTCTACTGCAGTTGTTGACTAGTTTGCTTATATCTGGCTCCAAGCTGCTTGTGCTAATTCTTAATCACACAGCCATTCTGCATCCTTTATTTTGGTGGAGAAGTCACAAGCCACATCCTTTATTTCAAAAAACATGAAAATCTATTCTTTGAGGTCTCACACTCTTTTCCAAACTTTTCCAAGACGTAGCCACTTTACATTGGTGTGATACAACACATCAGAAAAATCAGACTCCATTTCTTGCAACAAATTTTGAAACTGTCTATGGTTTAGTCCCTCTTGATCTTATCACATTTACTGCACATACCACTGGATCAATCACATGTTTAAAATTCAATTTTGCTTTGCAAACACTTCCTTGGTGAATTATGCATTGAAATGAAAGCAACGTGGATTGGGAAGTTTGACTGAATCTTGTCATTTAGCTGTTTGACAAGTCCACAATGTGTCCCAGTTAGTGCAGGTGCCCCATCAGTTGTTATGCTAACAAATTTATCAAGGTATAACTGTAAAATTTCCAAACAATACATAAGACTTTCATACAAATCATTCCTGGGAGTAGTGTCTTTGAGACTCTCCATTGACAACAGTCCTTCTGTGATGTTGAAATTTTCATCAATACCACAAATGAAAATCAGCAACTGTGCAGTATCTACTCTGTCTGTGCTCTCATCTAAAGCGATTGAGGACCACTTGAATTTATCTGCAGTAGCCAAAAGTTTTCCCTGCAAGTTTTCAGCAATGGCATCTATTCTACGAACAATACTTCTTCGAAACAATGAAATTGCTTCTACTTTTGAGTTTACTTCTGGACACACAGTATCAATTGCATCAATCATACATTCTTTCACAAATTCCGCATCAGAAAATGGCTTGTTATGTTTTTCAATCTTATTTGCCAACATAAAACTTGCCTTTGTTGCAAGCTCTTGTGTAGATGTATATTTAAAAAAGTATGCCTTGTTGGCATTTCAGTTTTTTAACCATGTCCATTGATTTGTTTTGCAGTTCTTATTTGGAAAACTTTTGGCCAAAGTTGCCATGTTTCAACTGAAAATGCCTTTTCAAATTATATTCCTTGAATACTGCACAAGTATCGTGGCAAATCAGGCACACAGCTTTTGCACCATTTTCTATGAAGAAATACTTTTCAGTCCATTCCTTCTTAAAAATATAGCCTTCAAAACCAACTTTACGTCTTTTAGAACTCATTATGGGTGACTGATTTTTCAATGTTTCAAAATCTAACTTACTAAAATATAGAATCAAATTTTAAAAATGCCACAAAATGGCGACTCTCATTAAACCTCAATTACAAATATCCTGCAAAATGATACTTAAACTAAAATTCAAATCAAAGCGGAATTATTACAAATTTTTCTTCCAAGAAGTTTTATACAATTTTTATATACCCAGAAAATTATTTTTTTTTAAATTTGTAAATTATTATAAAATTAATAGAGGGCCACAATAAAAGCCTTGGTAGGCCAGATGTGGGTTGTGGGCCATAATTTGCCCACCCCTGTTCTAGACTGTTAATACCTAATCTAGACAATCTTACTGGAATTAAACTGATAGCATTTTCTGATGCAGCATTTGCTGGACTTAACAATGGACAACCTCAAGCAGAGTACATAATCTTTCTTGTGGGTGACAGCAACAATCATGTTCCTATGCCTTAGCAGTTTCTCAGAATCAAGAGGGCCAAGAAAGATTCATTTTCCTCAGTAATTTATGCTGGGCAATTTCAGTTGTCATCAAAATTATATATACTATAAATAATTTCATGACAACACTCATTACTAAAAGTAAAATATATGCACGGCCAAGTACACAACACATGTCCACAAAAACAAAGAAGCAGAGAGGACAACAGAGCGACTATGACAGCTCTACATGCAAGAGAAGGTGGACGGGGGACATCAGATAGAAAGTGACGGGATGTTTTGTTTTGCTTTGTTTGTTTGTTTTTTAAACAAGGAGTAAATGCAATACCTCCAGTCTTGACAAGTCCCCACAAGACATGGGAGCAGTAATCACAATAAGCTGGGGTTGTATATGACTGTTTTTCAAATCTATGTGGAGAGCTAAACATCCGGGCAGCCTCCCCGAGCATCTTGCCCTTAAGTAAGATCTCAAGAGTTGAGCGTTTGTGGATGGAACGTCCATGGGATCTCACCAGCTGAGTGTTGAAAGACATTTGCCGATGGAGGGTCACCTTGTTCGGCTGTTCAAGTTTGTCCCAAAGCACTTTCCACTTTTGTGGAAGGTGGCCAAGTTCAGTTTCCAGTCGATGGATCTCCTACAAATGGCAGAGAAAAAAAGGTTTTAAATAAATAAAAAAAAAATAATGAGGGTTAAACTAAACTTTATTTATCAATATGTGTGAGATACATTTATAAAACAATATATATATATTTTTACTTAAAGATTTTAACGTAGAAAAAGCAGAAGAAGATTTTGGGTGATGCATTTCGTCCTTTAGGACTTCATCAGACTACAGTGATGTTTACATTGATATGACTACATATGCGCACGAAAGAGGAGATGCTGAAATTTTAAATTTAAATTTAAATTTAAATTTTGTTTTTTAAATCTGTTTCGGGTATATAGTCTAGCTGATTTCATTTATTTTTCTTTTTGTTCATAATACCATTATATTTGTTATTAAATATCCCACAGTGAGATAATCGCAGATCCACCAAAAATGTGAAATGTTGTAAGAACATGGGCATAAAATTACTGTGGATGTTCTAACAATTAAAGCATTTTCTATACATTTTCATTTTTGTCAATTTTTTTTCTCTTAATAAAAAAGGCACTTTTTAAATTTAATTTATTTTCAGATTCATTACAGGGAGTAACTCATGTATTTAGTGTTTTCTTTTTTTAAAGATCTCTTTTGTGTTCATGTAATCATTTATTTAAGTTTCTCCAATGTATTCCTTGTGGCAATTATTACAGGTGACAAGAGTAAGTTACTCCTTCCTGTTTTAGCTTATTTTGTTTTGAATTAATTAAGTCTTTTATTATTTTTAAGATAGCTTGATAACAAATGGATATTTATCTAATACTTTTCTATGGTGGATATATCCGTAAAAAATATCTGAAGAATATAGTATGAATACCTTTTGATATAATTTTTAAGTACTCAGTAATCTTAAAAATTTAGAAAATATTCACTGTAATCTAATTTTTTTATTGAATTTTAGATACTTTGGCTTTAAATTTACTATAGTTATCACACTGATTTTCTGATAATATTGTGTATGAATATCTGTATGTACAAAAATCGGCACATTTATACAAATACAAAAAAATTTTTAATTCTTTTAAAAATATTGGTGTTTGATGTACTAAGATTTTCTATTTATGATTAGTAAATATAGTTCTTACTTAATAATATCATCTAATAGAATAAAAGTAATGCAGAAATTTAAAACATTTATATTTTATAAATTATTCTAATTAAAGTTACAAAAAATTAAAATAATCCTTGTGAAAATTCATTATTATCTCCTTAATGTATCTTATTCATAAAAGCAATTTAAAGCTTTTCTAATGAAATAATGTCTTAGTTTTATTGCAACTTTATGATTCAGAGCAGATTTTCAGTAAATGGAGTTCCTTTTTTACAAAAGAAAATTGATTTAAATTTAAAGAGATCTGCTTTTAATGAATATAAATAGGCAGTAGTGAAACTTTAATTTCTCAAAATTTCATAACATTAAATCAGTGGAGGGAGAATATAATGTGTGTGTGTATATATATATATATATATATAAATTAGGATTTTCTTTAAAAAAGAAGATAAATAAATAAAAATATTAAAATTCTAAAATAATTTCATTCCTTTGAAAGTCTCATTAAAATCTGACAATTATTTGATTTTTGCAAGAATTTCAAAGTCAGTGTGTTTTTCACTGCAAAAAAGACACTAATATTTCCTATACTAAGAAGGATTATTTTTATTTTGGAAAAGTTGATCAGTAAAATTAATCAACACAAAATGTTGATTGATTCTAATAAAATATGTGTGTGTGTTGCCTGACCAAATTTTTCAAATCTTTAAAAAATGACCAAACATCAGAAATTATTTTGGTTGGACTAAGAACTTTTCAGTATGTGAGTATACTCCACTTTATAGTGACTTCAAATTATTGATCAACCTACAATATAACTTATATATTTTCCTTATATAAAAAAAGGTTGAGGTGCCCATTTTCAATGTTTTTGATAGAATGATTTTTATTTCAATGGATACATCTATTTCTGGTGTTTTATAAGCAGTGGGGTTTCGTTAGTACTGCTCTTACCAATTCTTGAAATGTACATATCTAAATAAAGGCTTGTGACACTGGTTTTTCTTTTCAACTTTCCGAGTGTATGTGACACAGCAGATCTTAGCTGTGGAGGTCTGAACTAGTGGAACGAATGAATGTAGATCATCAGAACATTTGTCATGGAAAGAGTGACAGACTTAAACATTACATCATGAAGAGAATGTCAAAGAAAAAGCTCATGCCTGTGCCAGAAATCTACCTTGAAGAAAAAAAAAAAAAAAAAATAATTTTAAATTAACATTAAAAATTTCACATTGCTAAGAGGATCTATTTTTATGAACAAAACTTCAAGTTCTGGATCATTTAGGTCAGGACCTTCAAAGGACACCTCGATGTGGTTGAATGACTTTACAAGTGGTATTTTTTCATCCAGGTATTTGTATTCATGGTTGGCATTAAAATTAAGTGAGTTGGCTGGCAAAGTCAGTTGTTGTAAAAATCTGCTTCAGAACAGTCTGTTTACTATCATTCGTTAACCTGACCCATAAACTATACCACATTTCTAACTTCTTACCAGTAAGCCTTTGTTAGTTCCTTTTTAGCCACTGACCATAAAGAATAAAAATATCATAAAACCTTTTTTTTTTTTGTTTACTCTAAAACTTCTATCTTATTTCTTTTATCGCACACATGACAACATTATGTATACAAAAAGATGACAGTAAAAAGAGAGAAAAGTAAAGGAAAAGAAATAAAACAATGAGGAGAGATTTATAAACACAAAGAAGAAAAAAAAGACAAGTTCTGCACATCCACTGAATTTCATTGATAAAAACAAAACAACATGGACATCATTAAGCAGATATCAATAAGAGATAAATAATAATTCTAAATTATAAAGAAATCCTTACAGAGAATTCCCAAGCAAAGAAGTTTGGTTCCTGGACTAATATGTTGTCATAACAACCATTGATGATCTTACGTCGTTGAACAGGAATACCATCAGCATCTTGTTCATGGTCACTGAGCCTCATTTCTTTACCCATGATCTCAATATCATAAGATGGGCCATGGGCAAGATCTTCGTTCAGAAAATAATTCCAGATGACCAAGTGAGACAAATTGGAATAAGGTCGCAAGACCTGCAAATGATGGAGAGAGAAAAAGAAAAAAGTTAAACAGTGTAAAATATAACAAAAATATAATGTGTGCGTGTGTGTGTGTGTTAAGAATTTGGGTAAATGATCCTGACAGAGTTATACATTAAATGACAATTAGAAAAAACATTCATGAAAGTATAATCTTTTAAAAAAATATCCAATAATGCATTTCGCTCATTTTGGGCTTCATCAGATCGAAGATGATAAAGTGAATTGCATGCGTATGTGTTTGTGTGTTTATTTAAAATGATGAAATCATATATCTTTCCCAAGCTAACATTGGCCATAAATAGAAAATAAAGAAAACAAGTGACTTATTTAAAAAAGTTGTTTAAAATGCTGAAGGTCAAAATGCACCACAATTAAACTTTTTACACTTTGTCATATATATATATATATATATATATATATATATATATACTGGATCTAATGATGGTTTCTCCCGCTTGAACCCTACTTTAATAAGATATCTCAAATACTCAGACAAGTAGACAAAAATAAATATACTGTTTAATAAATAAATGGAGTGTCTACTCAAGCATGTGTAGCCACTAAAAATAATGTTTAAAGTGATAAATTTTGTCAGATTAATAAATAAAAAATCCATTACTTCTTTAGAAATTGCTTTTGTTTACATTAGGGTATGAAACTGAGCAGATATGAATGTTTTGAGAATCTGAGAAAGATTTGCATTTATAAGGAACCATTAGACTTTGCCTGATCAGCAACATATTCTCTGGCTGTTGGATCTAACAACTGTTTCTCTTGCTAAGGCAGATGCAGCTTCAAATTCTGCAGGAAAGCACATTTTCTTTAATAAGATTTCTTGAATATTCAGGCTTGTAGATGAAAATAAATAAATATCCTGTTTAATAAATAAAGGGAGTGTCTATTCAAATATGTGTATCCACTAAAAATAATGTTCAAGTGATAAAATATATATGAATTTTTTTTATTAATCCAACAGATTTTATCACTTTAAATGTTAATTTTCTTGTTTATTTTTTTTTTTTAGATAATAATGGTTTAGTGATACAAGTCTTACTAATTAACCTATAATTGGGGATAGAAGAGGTGAATTCATACCTATCTAAAGGGCATTTACGCATAAGTGAATATAACAAACACATCTGGAATTGGCACTCTGCTCTGTAATTAACAATTCCAAGCTATTATTCATTACACCAGCACATTCAAGCTTAGAGTACCTGATACTCTCATTCAGTCACCCATTAAGATACTGACCAGGCTTGATATTGATTAACTTCAGTGATTGTACAGGAACCAATTTTTTCAATGTGATATGGCTGTAAGCCTGATAGAAAGGTTTTAGACAATTTTTTTCCCCTCAAAACTATGAGCCTATTCAATTTTGCAGTTATTTTATTGTTATAGATTAAGCAGACTAAAAGCGTTAAGAATATTCTTGAGCATTGTTTCTCATTCATAGTGGCATTGGTTTACTAGACACTTGCCAAAAGACTTACAGAGAAATAAAATTCCAACTTATTTAGTCTTGGAGAAAAGGACCTTTTGTAGAGAAGTGAGGTGTTTTTTAATTTGAAAGATTCTAAAATACAATTTTAACAATTGCAATGATGAAGGAGGCACAGCGGAGTGATGGATAGCGGCTCAGATTGAGAAATCAGAAAGTTGAGTTTGAATTCCAGTCAAATCCATTACATTCACTTACGTGCTAATACCCTTGGGAAAAGTATGAATCCTCATCTCCCTACCCCAGCTATGGGTAAATAGCAGGACAGACCAGGTTCTATAGCCTTGGATGGTAACTGGTCTACTGCAGAAAGAAATGGCAACCTACTGCAGGAAAAATATCTGCCTCATCAGTCATGTATCAAAAGATACATGATTGCTTAAGTGTGTATCACGCATGGCTTATGACTGACTGAATGATGAAGGGTTGAACAGACATAATGAT